>CAUHTR010001975.1:0-67647 GCA_959609185.1 Schmidtea polychroa | reverse complement strand
CGTCATCATTCTACAATCTAATGAATCATTGGATCAAAGAAATTGAGTCTTACACGAAATTGAATAATTCTGTTATTCTACTCGTTGGTTGTCGATGTGATGAAAGGAATAATGTCAGTCATATTCTTGATCTCTCAGCCCAAGGGAAAGGCCCGATCACAGAAAATATCGTCCGACAATATGCCGATAAAATCCATGCTGATGCTTATGTAGAGTGTTCTGCCTTAACTCAGAAAAATCTGAAAAAAGTGTTCGACTTGGCAATTTGGTATTCGTTACGTGTTTTCGATCGTTGTATGCAAGAAGAGCAACAGCTAGCCCAAAATCGGCATTCTCAGAGAATCAGTAACAGTCACAAAAAACAAAAGAAAAAATTTAGTCATCATAAACATGACAGCCAAGTTTACATAAATGGCACCACAAATTTGAAGTGCAAAAATTCAAATACCGACTTGGAAACGAAATCATTATGGAAAAGGTTTTTCTGTCTTTCGTAATTGAAATATTCTGGGAAAAATTCAAACTATTGATTTGTTGAAAATATATTTGGCGGAGTGTTGTCCAATGAAAAACATTGAAAATTTGATGGTTGCTTTTTGTAAATTTTTGGCATCAGTTGTTTCGTTTTAATTTTTTTTAATCTTTTGCAAGAGTTTTCAGTTGTAAATATGTGTATAGACATATATTTATACAGTAATTGTCGATATCAGTTGTTTATGTCGATTAGTAACGTTTATTCCACAATTATTCTAGTCATTCGAGATTTTTTTTATTCAAAAATGTTTTTATGAATGATCAGTAATTTATTATTTGTATTGACCATATTATCAGCATATTAGTATTATTGTCATGATTGTGCTTGTGAAAAATCCCATTAAGAATGGTTTTGTCTGAATGGTTGTTTATTGTTACCAATAAATTTCAGAATGACCATCACTTTTCAGAAATTAATAAATTTATTATAATTTTTTCTTGATATGCTACGATTGATATAATTGCTTTCGCCATCAATTTTGGCAACAATCTATTATGCAATAGGAATTCACATCCCAACACAGAGTATTGTTTATTTTTTTATAACAAAATCACAGCAAATCGACAAATCAATCACTCTGAATGAGTCTACCAAAGATAAACTATTCCGTCACTAATTTAAGCAGTCGATACTTTTGAAACTAACAAGGATATAAAAAGATTTTTTCTATTTTTCATAAATCACAATCTTGTTAATAAATATCATTTTTGAAAACAAACTTAAATATTTTTCTTTCAATGCAAGCTATTGCAAGCTACACTGTTTCTGACAAACTTTTTGCAAATCTTTTAACCTAAATTACTATTGGATATAAAATCCCCAACTCATTATGTCACAAAAAGATTTCTAATAGGTATCAGATGGAGATCCACCACTCCTTGAAGACATAAAATACAATAAAATTTACAATAGTCGTTCATTTGGCATTTTTCATTTTGATATTTCAAAAAAAATTCTTAATGTTTTCCAAGGGTTCACGATGTCTGCAGAGAGGTACATTTAATGGTCAAGGGCTACTGACAATTTCTTATCTACTCCTTCCTTAACACCTTCACAATTATTACCTCATTCTACCATCCGTGTACCTGTAGCAACTACCATATTCGTACTGTATATAGTGGCTGAAAACAATTGAGCTTGTCAGTTCCATTACCAGAACTACTCATTGTAATTTCACTTTCAGGTTACTAGCTGCCAATAAAAAAAACTTACGCTTGGTACTTTATTCAGAGTCTTGTCTCCAGGAACCATATCAAGAAGCAGTCTTAGATTCGGTATTCGACGCTTCAACTTTTTCTCTACACGCATCTACGGACATTGACATTTTATTTTCGGTTTGATTTAATAATTTTCCCCGTTCCGTAACTTCAATCAATCTTTTATCTATTTGTGAAAAAAATGGTTTTAAAATTAATAATTCTAATTAATACATTTTCCTTAATTTCAAGCAATCTAGCATAAATTTTATAATTTCTAAAATCTTGATAAGTTTAAAATTGAAATTAATAAACAATAAATTTAAATAAATAATAATTTATATAACTTCATACTCAAGGAAAAGTCGACTGTGATAGTGTTTGAGATATCAATATTTTTATAATGAAAATTCCCATAAATAAAATATAAACACCCATCAACAACGCATTATAACAAAAAATACAAAGCGTCATGGATTATATGCGCAATCGCTGATATTTCTGCTTATGAACATAATTTAAACTGGTCTCATATAATTTTCACCCTCATTTCAAGAAGTGCATAAAAATCAATTATATATATTTAAAATCAAAAATGACAATTAAAACAATTAATTATAAAAATAATCCAAAAGAAAAAATCTATATTGATTTAAGTTTATATTTGAATAACATAATTGAACATTTCTTAGAGAAATTAATTTTAAACATTTCTCGAATGTGCTTTGATAAATTTCCTTTGACAAGTTCTTTTCAACTGAAACGATGCTTCAAATTCATACATATCATTGGTTAATTCACAGCTAAAGGACTTTGAAAAATCTGGCAACGCTACATTCATACGAATGTTATCCTCGTCATCCACAACGGATAACGCATCTTTTCTCCAGACATTTAAAACTCTTTTCCCTTTGATAATTCTATCTGGGAAACAATAACAGTCCTTAAAGTCATCAGAAACGATTTCAATTTTCCACTCATTGAGATTGATCGGCTGGAAAAACAATATAATTAATAAATATTAAATAATAACATATAATAATTTAAATAATAATAATAATAATAAAACAATAAAATGATAATTTAAGCCTTTTGCTGCGAATAATGTATTTAATGAAAAAATTTCGGCTATAAGATAGTCCTCGTCAATCTCCTAGAATTTAGCTATCTTCTTCCCGAAAATTCTTTTATTTCCTTTTTCTTAATTCTCATTGGTTATAAATAATATATATACTTTCTTTTCATGAATTTTTTATTAATAATTTTCAAAATTTTATTGAAAATTAAAATTAAAAATAAAATAAAAAAATACCATACCAAAATGACACAAACTAAAAATCTTTAATTTTTTTTATAAAGCTTCTATAATTAGCTTCTAAAAGCCTAATAAAATATTTCAAAATATTTTAAAATAAAGCCTCCAATAACCATTTACATACGCTATTTAAATATTTCAATAAATGTGTCAATTTTGATTTTTAAATCCTCTTTGGAAAGTATATTTCGTAAAATTTTCTATATTATTTTAATTATTACTTTTTTTAATTTATTATTTTTTTTATATATTGTCAGTTATTCTCAAGGTCAATGACAAAAGATCAAATTCATGATTTCGTTGATTTCTTCTTTAGTGTTGATTTTGGCCGTCTGTTTATAATGAGAATTGCTTCTTTGAATCTGACATTTATCTTTTGGATGTTTCCATTAGCTATGATTTCTATTGAAATATTTTTCTTTCCTCTGTTGGTTGATATTATTGGAGATGTTTGTTTATCGAGGATGTTCCACCAGTATCTAGATGTTCTTTAACTCTTTGGTGCAAGGTCCTGAGTGTATTTCCAATGTAATTTCATTGCATACATTGCACATGATGCAATAGACGATGTTTTTTATAAAGCACATATCTTTCGGTGTCTGGCCGCTTTTCATTGTGCAATTGTTTTCTCTATTTATGTTCCCTGTCAGAGCCCTTCTCAATGTCCAAGATTTATGTGCTATATATTATATTTATAACCAATTATAATTAAGAAAAAGGAAATAAAAGATAGATAGAAATGTATTTTCGGGAAGAAGATTGCTAAATTCCAGCAGATTGACAAGGACTATCTTATAGCCGAAAATATTTTCATTAAATACACCCAACTCTTTTTTACACGGCAGATACGTTCCAACGAAAATCGTGTAAAAAAAGACATGTTAACCATAATTAAAATTGAGGATGTGTTCTACAATTATAGAAAACCGTGTAAAATAGAAAAAGGGACCATTAGTTGTTCTAAAAAACCGTGCAAAAAAAAAAAGTAAATCTTGAAACCATATTAGAAAATATAATCCATACATGGTTTTATTAAAAATAGTAATTTTAGTCCATAAGTAAAAAACAAATAAAATTTTTGCTCATAAATACATATAAATTAAATTCAAATTGGAAATATAAGTTGGAAATATAGCAACTAATATTTATTATCACTACTTTATAATAAGCGTGCACGTTTATTATAGACTGGCTAAAATTGCTTTACTCACTTAGGTCTACCAAATCTGATATTGGTTTTCTTATGATGAAATCTATTATAAGCTGCTGGGTTTTTGCCTTTTTAACTTCATTATAAAGTTCTTGATAGCCAGCCATACAAACCTGTAAATTCCGTTGGAAATTTAATGCACGTTCCACGTTAGGATCATGAGTGAGAAAAAATTATTCCATACTGGTACCAAATTTTAAGCCATCGCTAATTAAAACAGAAGTTAGTTGATGTATTTCACCTTCACCTTACATCACTATGGTTCTCATTAATATAGTGTTAAACCGAATATTTCGTGCAAAAAAAGATTTGTTCCATTTTTGAGGACCGTGTTATTTCAAAATCTTGTAAAAAAAGAGTTGGGTGTACATTATTTGCAGCAAAAGGCTTAAATTATCACTTTATTGTTTTAAATTATAAATGCTGCTACCAAGAAATCATCAGTTAATAATAATAATAATAATAATAATAATAATATAATAATAATAATAATAATAATATTAATAATAATTAAAAAACTTGCATTATCAGTGTCATTCATCAATTTGATGTAATCCCCATTGCATTGTTCATCGCAATATAATTTCACCTTGTCATTGGTAAAAGCGGCAATGTCAAATTTTGCCTCATTGATAGGATTCTCCCTAACCATTCTTTTACGCTTGGGCGAAGAACCACCTCCCATGCTATCTAATAATGACCTAAATTCCGATAATTCATTTTCAATAGCTTCTTTTTCTGCCTTCTTTGCTGATAATTCGGTCACAGTTGATTCCAAATCACTTTTCAGTGATTTATTTTCAATTAAAATTTCCGTTAAACGATTTTCGTTTTGACGATTTCGCTTTTCATTGAATTCATTGATATTCCTAATTTGATTGTTAAGATTGCTAATTGTGTGACTCTTGTCAAAATTATCAATTCGAATTTGTTCGATTTCCTTTTTCAATTTTGAATTTTCAATTGCAAAATTTTCATTGTGCTTATTAATATCATTGCATTTTGCTTCGTAAAATTTCTCTAATTCTTCTTTGCAATGATCGAAATCTGCTGTCAATTGCATTTTAATTGATTCCACTTTAGCATTGACTCTAGCATCAGCATTGGCTGCATTTTGAATGTTGGTTTCCTTTTTAAATGAATCTATTAATCTTTGATTTTCAATTTTTAAATTTTCATTTTCATCTTTAATAGTACGAATGTATTCGCCTAATTTATTTGCAGATCCACTAACATCTTTTTTATCGAGAAATGGTGAATTCAAAGCTGAACTTGTACTATTTCTCTCTTTGTTTGACGAATCTTTAGACATTCTTCAAGCGTTGATTCTGAGAGAGATGATAATTATCGAACTACTTAAAATGTTAAAAAATTCAAAATGATTATTTATGTTTCTTGATTCAAATTTTAAATTTTGTTCACTTTTCTCTAAATTTAAACTTTTTATAACATACATATATTTCTCTTAAGGATTCACTTGAACATTATTATATTTAATAAGTGATATTTGATTTCTATCATTACTTTCATTAAACGCTGTCAAGCAGTAAAAATAAAATTATTGTTAATTAAAATGGTAAAAAGTATTGAAAGTCTTAAAATTTTATAAAAATTGTAAGAAAAAAATTGTTTCAACGGGACATTAGTAAATAAACTACATACATCAAACGAAACTCATTAAAATTATTTTTATTCAATTGTCCTATACATGATGCAAATTCAAAACTGTATTAAGATTCAAACTCAGATTTTAATTCTTAATAAAATACACAACATAGGATTCACAATTATTTCATCCTTTAATGGTGTCAATCTCCCTTTTTCGAAACTTATCAATTTTTAAAAATTGAGAACATGATTGTACTTCATTTAATTTATTCACATAAACATCATGGTCCAAAATCACGAATCCATTCCCTTTATCAAATTTACAAACATTAATATCTTTCTTTGCTAAGTTCTTCAGTACCAAAAAATCCTTAATATTCTGTTTTTATCTTTATCAACATACTTTTCATCGTAAGTAAATAAATATCCTTATTTGACTTACATATAGTATAATAAACACATTCAATTTTTGCACGCAATTTATTTTCATCAATCCTATTTTCTATGCAATGGTTCCAATATATTTAAATTTGAAATTTAATATTAATTTATTTTTAAATCATCACTTTATAATATCTTTCTCTCTTAATAAAAATACATCATTTTAAATATAAAATTAACTAGTTTCTTAACAAAAATTGAAATTTTCATATATCCTTCAAAATGACGGGTCTCAGTAAAAAAGTATACATTTAATGTCAGTAAATTTGGTTTTATTAAATTTGTTTTTAATATAAAATTAAAAATTTATTTTTTATAATTTAATTTAAAAATAAAATGCTGATTAGCTTAAATTTTATTTATTAAAATAAAATTTCGCAAAAGTTCGATATCTATTTGTTAAGAAGTTAAAAAGTAGCTCCTAGTTTTTTTTAAAAATTAATGTGAAAAAGCAGCTTATAAAACAATTTAATCTAGCAAATATCTTTCAATACAACTTGACAAATGTATAGGTATTGTAAAAATAGAAATACATAGATTTTCAAAAAGCGTGTACTTAATTAAAAACCAGACAATTTTAGTCCAACACGCCAATTGATCTAATTTTGAAAGTTATACCTCAAAATGTCCCAAAGCAGAAACAAAATAGCTCAATTCCAAATCAATGCCTTAAACAAAACTATCATACTTAGTCTTTAGAGTCTATATTGCTCTAAGGTTATAAGTTGCTTATCTATTTAAATTAAATGTCAATATTAATCCACAGCTTTGGATGAAAGCAATTTTTGTGGTATGGGATTAAAAATTATTGGGGTTTTATAAAAATCCTCTACAATATTAAACGGTTTCGCAATTTTAAATACACAATTTTTATAAATTCAAATAATTTGCACAAGAATTACTTAAGTAGCAAAAGGTCATTTCCAGCTCAAAAATGAACAGTTTTAGTTAATTTTATTCTATTTGAATAATTAATTAATTAAAATGATTTCATAATACCAAATTCACTTTTTCAGTTACTAATTGCTAAATTAATAATTAAATTTGGAAAAATATGAATTGCACAATATTTAACGTTTTTCTAATTATAAATAATCATTCTTTATAAGTACTAATCGTTGATAAACAATAATTTATGAATTAAGAATTAAGAAAGTTCTTTTTTATGTTTTAATATCTATAAATAATAACATAGCATTAGAAGAACTTTTCTGGTGATTTTTGTTCAATTTGAAAAATAGATTAATTAAAATGAGAGCATAATATTAAAAGATTATTAGAAAATCAAAATTATAATATAATTAAAGTCTTAAAATATGTAAGTATTTATAAAATATAAAACATTAAAAATAATATCTTACCAATAACGTAATAATAAAATTTATAAATGTCGCTATTATTATAAAAATAAAACAAAATAAATTCAATGACAAATCATAAAAAATAAATTTTTATTTAAAATCCATAATTAAATTTTTAGAATTTATTTTGTATTACTTTTTTTTATTTTGGTACTATGTAACTCAAATAAATATTTTAAATTTTAGAATTAATCACTGGAAATAATTTTTTTATAAATTATATTCATTTAGATTTAACTTAATGAACAAATTTTTAAAATATCGTTTGCTCACTAATTAATGTGTAGGGAAACACAGACAACTGAAGCAATAAAGCGTTAATATTATTTTAAATAGCTTTACAAAGTACATCAAATATGTCGAATTCGGTGTTTTTGAAAATATATTAAATCAAAATATCGCCGCAATTCTAAAATTATGGATAACTTGAGATACTTGCCATTGATCCATTTCTTAATATTTTCATTCTACAATTTTTATCGTAAAATTTAGTATGAATATATTATAAAAATCTTAAAGTTAAAAGTGAAGTTTGATATGAATACAAGTAGTAAATTTGAATATTCCAGTTAATAAAATTTCTCAATTATTATGCGGTTAATCATATTACAATAAAATTCAATCAATATTTTTGCACATTTTCTTATTGAATTATAAAATAATGAAATTAATTTGTCGTAACAATACTCATTGTCGCCCACTGACTCTGTTATTGCTTCTAATCACAAATTTTATAAAGAACGAAAAGCATCAATTGCAATGGCGTAGCTACCATCTAGCAAAATTAGACAATGCTTTGGGGCCCATGTAGCCTGCATGATGCAAGTAGAGGGCCTTTTCTCAAGGGCCCTTTGTTCCAATAGCTATAAGCCTATTAAAGCTTCTTTAATTTCTTCAAATAAAATAATGCAAAATTGGATTTGTAAATTATGTAGCGTTCGTGAATGGACCCCACACTGCATTTTGTTACATATTGTGACATTTGTATACAGAGTTACTGCAGTTTATTAATATTTTTAATAAGAATTCACTTTTAACATTCTCCAGTATTTTCGTATCCTATTTGGCGTTGAAAGATTTCTGATATTCGTAAAATATTAAAAAATAATTGTAAATTTAGTTACTATTGATTAAATGTGGATGACTCGAACAAGCTGAAATCAAAAACATTGAGTGAAGCACTTAAAAGAAAACATAAAAAGCAAAAAACCCGAAGCTTGATTTTTTAAGCGTAAGTCCTTTTTTCGCCACCTAGTAACCCGAAAATGAAAATACTATGAGGAATATTTCATATAACAGAGCTCACAAGTTCATTGGTTTTCAGCCACTATACACAGTAAAGAGTATTTATTTTTTTATATCAATTATATTATAATCCATGTTTTTCCAATTTAGTTTTTTATTTTACAATAGTTCTTTTTATCATGGGAACCCTTTTATTTCGTATATGCATCTGTTTCCCAGATATTTTCCTTTATCCAGTAAATTTACGATTTGTTTATTAGTTTAAATGCTTAATGGAGCAATCACCCTGAAAATTAATGAGTCTCTCCAACCAATCCTTCAAATTCTCCGAAGATAATTCACTATCCATAACCAAAGTTCAATGAAGTATTCATATTCATAACATAAACCATTTCTACTTGGAAATACTAAAGAGGTCCTTCGAATGGAGATCAGATGAATATATTCCAATTTCATATTTTAAATAAAATAATGAAATTATTGAAAAAAATTATTTTATAATTTCAAGAAATTCGAATAAAATATTTAACAAACAATTTATATAATTTCTCCCAGAATAAAAAATCTTAAACATGTTTTATTCATATTAATTTCTTGCATTTATTGATTATATCTTCACCGCTGATACAGATAATGTCAAGATCGATTTTCTCCCTAAGACAGAATAAAAAGTTTAAAATATAAATCACAGGTTCACTCGATTTCATATTGTTTTCTTTTTTTAGCTTTAGATAACTTGATAATAGGTTTGTCTTTTGATAATTTTTCAAAAACATGGACGTCAGAAGAAGTCACGTCAGTAGGATAATCACACTTTTTGTCTACAAAAGTATAATTCCTAGTCAAAGACGAATTATTAAATTTTTATTGTAAAAGTTTACTTTTCAAAATACTCTTTCATCGCTTTTTTCAATTTTTTTTTAAAATTTTTTTTCCTAATTGAATTATTATCTAAAAATATATTTATAAGAATGAACTAACGATTCGGTATCATTTTCTTTGGTTGTAACTAAATGAAATGATTATAACTTTTTCAAAGAGAACATAATTACATTTATAACTATCAACATCTACAATACAGCTATCTAATAACTTTAAATCAATTTGATTTTTAGAAGTCGATGTCATTGAGTAACCTAAGCAATATTCAAACAAAAAATATATGTTGTAAAGTTTTGAAAGTTAAAAATACTTTTATTCGTTTTAACATACCTAGTAATAAAAATGTTATTAAAATAATATATTTTTTATAATAAGCATTTACCATCATTTTAGAATTTATATAAATATTTTAAAATTTTATTTAAAGTTTAAATTATTTAAAATCATCCAAACATTTTAAAGTAATCTAAATTAGTAAATCCTGATCTTATTTTTCTATTTTCTATAGTATGTAGTTGGAAACTCTAATACAGGTTCATTTGAAATATTTATATCATATTTTGTTGTATTCACCATATTACGCTGGTGCTGTAGGCTAACTTTCATCTCAATGGTTACTAAAGCATATATACATACTATTATTTGGCTAAAACTGAATTCTAGACCCACATCTCGAATTGTGACGAAATGTGGTGGTACACAACCTGTATACCCAGCACTAAGTAAACTTAAATTAAAACACAATGAAACACCAAATAACCAGTAATAACAGAGAAAATAACACAAAACTTAAAACACCCAAATAATAATAAATTAAAACACAGCAAGAAGTATTACACAGAAACAAATAAATATAAACAACAGAAACAAACTCGAATAAACGAAAATTCGTAAAAATTAGAGGAAAAATTAAAGACAAATCTCATAAAAGTCTAAAATAAAGAAAATTTTATCAAAATTTCGAACAAAATCCAAGAATAATCCACAATGGCTACCAATCAACACAATAAAATTTGGGGAAAATAAAAATTAATTTTCCTGGGTTTTATTAATTCAAGCCAATAACCTCTGACTCCATGTGTCCTTTGAATCGTAATTAACAAAATAATAAACTACTCAAAGTATATTGGAATCACAGATCTCTCAAAATCCAAAGATATAATCAACGACAGAGTTTTACCAGTTTAATCAGTTCTCCGCTCGGCACTGATGCTTTGTTTAAATCTTCACCTTTCAAGCGAACATTTTCTATTTTGATCTGGTCCGCTTCCAATTCAATTTTCTTCTCACGTCTCAAATATTTCCTAACTCTCTCTATCCGTTTGTTTCCCTAACTTCCTGATTACCCTAAACTCGGTTTCTTCGTGTCCCTAAATGAGGCAAAATGCCGGTTTGCTCTGATTTTCCCATTCCTTATATACTCTTCGAAATTGGGATGACAAAATGTCATTGCCGAGCCAATCTCTCTCTTGACATTCGACTCCACATATCTGCTTCAGGTGTCCCTCAGAATGGTTTGACGAACAAAAATAATTAATGGCCCGCCCGGACCTTTCTGCACGCACTATCCTTTCTTGGTCTTCTCCCATTAATCATTGTGACACGATAATGGGCCCAAATCTTCCTTCTGTTTACTTTTCTCTTTGTTTACCCATCTCTGGATTTCTTTCTACTGTCTAATTAATTAATTAATTTCATTTTCTTGTTTTTCTTCTTTAACACACCTTTTCGCACTATTTCTAGCACTTTCTGAAAATTCCGCTATCGCCATGTTAATGCCCGCTATCTGTTTCCTACGATCAATTTTTTAGACTTTAATTCGAATTTATGAATCTTTTATCGATTTTCTCAATTCACTTTTTTGTGCTTTTCCCATATACTGATGCACCTTCTCGAGCTTTTTTTTAAATTTTATTTCTTCGCATTGTCAATTCTCTCCTTGACCCGTTTTACCCTTCTCTCATTCCATTAATTACAAATATAATTCAATTTTCATTTTAATTATTTTTTAACCCCAACAAGTTTAAAATATAAAAATGTTAGAAAAGAATTCACAAAAACAATTTAGAAATAAGAAATAAATTAAAATAGATATGGAATGTTCTGGAATTGCTCAAATCTATAATGGAGGCAAATTTAATAAAAAAATAATTTAAAAATAAAAACAAAAATTATTACGAAAAATTGCTACCAAAATTGCTAAAATTGCTAGAATGTTATAGAATAAAAAGAATTCGAGTTTGTTTAACTGAATCAATGCACAAACACACGTATCCACACACCAAAAATAGGATATATATACCTCCACATTTTAGTCGCAAGTTACTCTTTTATGCCAAAATTTTGTTCTACCTTACACAAAAACTTTGAAGTTAAGAGTAAGAATAATTGATTGAATTATTTTATTATTATTAATTGTTTTCATTGTTGTAAATTAATACCTTTGATGTCTAATTTACTTTTTGTTTTTGTTTTTTTGGTAATGTAAGGGTGATCAAAGTCGCAGTGTTTATAATATTACACACAGCCTTGCATTCAATTAATTATCAGCATCGTTACTGGGTCCACAACCTTTAGCGATTACGGGTATCTGACCCAGCATGCAGATAAAATGCAATTATCGTACCAGAAGACGCTACAAACTACATGGTACAAACTATTGAATGGTAAGGTAATCAACTCAGTGGTAGCTGGCATAGTCATTGCGACTATGCAGGCTAACAAATTGATTGTAAATAAAAAGTTCGACATTACGGCGCTTTTTGTCGTGGTGTCGACCGCCACATAACAATATGATCGGAACACACAAATATTTACATCATTGGCAGGACTATTACTATTATCAAGTATGATCATTGTTGTTAGCACTATTGCATTTGGATAGCTATGATTTTCATTATTATTCTCATTATTATTATTATGGTTCATATTTTTCATCGTTATTATTTGCCTTTATTAATGTTAGGATCATCATTAATATTATTGGTATTATTATTTTCATTGTCTTTATTAACATATTATTATTATTATGGTTATTATTATTATTATTATTATTATTATTATTATTATTATTATTATTATTATTATTATTATTTTCATCGTCATTATCATTGTCTCCATTAGTATATTATTATAATAATTATCATTATTATTATCATTATTTTCATTGTTATTATTATCGTCTTTATTAATATATTGTTATTACGATTATCATGGATACTCTTATTATTATTACTGGTATTGTTGTTAATCATGGTTATCATTACAATTACTCTTATTATTTTTAAACAACTTTATCCGTAGATTTATGATGATAAATTTTAAAATACTCTGGAAACTACTTTTTTTAAGATCATTCTTTATTCCAATATCCTAGTGACTTTTGCTACTGCTATGTAATTTAAATTGTGAATATCATCTGGGTGACTCAAAAGTTCACTTGTTGATCATCATTTTGTGCATTTTAAAACATTTTTCTGTTTCAGTGTCTTATTTCCTTATTTTTTGAAATAATTCCGTACCGGCTCCTATATGACAGATATAAATTGTTCAATTTCTATAAAATAAATAACCTATAAATCAACGGGTATACCTCGGTAATACGGCGAGTATGGTTCCAGACCACCGCCACAATGCGAGACACTACTTTTTTTTCACTCGCGACAACATATAAATACCTTAAAACTTGTTAACACTATCATTTATTATTTGCGCAATAGCACTAGGTTAAAAATAACAGTTTCAATTTAAAAATAAAATACGTAATAAAGGGTAAATAAAATAAAAATAATATATTTTAGCTTTAAAAACTTTATTAATATCATTGAAGGAAGGTTGAAGTAGATAGTTGAGACTCGTCATCTAACCTTTCAATGAATCTAATTCTCTTGCTTGGTGGAGAGTCTAGTGTTGATGTTGATGGTGATAATGGCTGTTGAATGATATGATTTGAAGGTGCGGGTATTGGCGGCACTGGCTTAAAATAAAATGTCAATGACGTTTGCTTCATTGAGCATCTCTTTGTTGGGGTTCAGTAGGAACCGGAAATGAACGTTCGAAATTAGATAATAAATAAAATAATAGTTAATTACCAAAATTAGGATTAAAATAAAAATAGTATTTTAAAATTACCAAAAATAGAAATTAAATACTAAAATTAAAATTAAAACATAATTAGTAATAAATAATTACTAAAAATAGAATTGTAGGAATTATTTAAAATATATAATAAAAATAGTAATTAAACAATTACTATTAATAGAATTACGCAAAATAAATTTGTATAAATAGCAGATAAAAAATTAGATGAAGGGACGGAGAAATTAGAGAACAAGAAATTAGAAACAAGAAAATCAGAAGGGAATCCCAATAGTTATAAATAGATACGATCAGATCAATTTAATTCGGCATTCTTGACATTTAGAATTTAACCTAAAATTTTGGGAAATTTCATTTTGTCTATTGGATCAGGAAATTTCCATCGGAATATCGATCAAAAAATTAATTACTGGAATTTATTATCACAAATTTTTCGGAGCCATAGAAGATTTTTATTAGTTAGTTTTATTATCAGTTTATAAGTAATCCTAAATATTTATAATAAAAGATTTATTTAAGTTAAATTAATTTATAAATTGCTCCAACATTTATATAGGGGATATCCTAACGTCAGCACGAATTTTGTGTTGTCTCGTTAGTAATATTTATAAAAAAAAAAAAAAAAAAAAAAAAAAGAATTAACCAATTCTGGGTTAATTCTATAGCGTAAATTTTGGTGATTGTCCCGTTCTCTTTTCCTTTCACCTATATCGGGCTGTTGGCGCATTTAGGGCCAGCCTTGATACTTAGTAACACTCTTCAGGGCGGTTTGAATAACCGTTTTCTATACTTAGAGCAAGCAGCGTGGTGTATCTATATATATATATATATATATATATATATATATATATATATATATCTATTTAAACGTGTGAATAACCTTTTAATTGAAAAATAAATATTTAAATCATATTTCTTATTTATTTATTTGATTACCTACGCGCATAAATTATTTACGTGGAGTCAGATAGAACATTTTTGTGTTAGTTCGAAGACATACCCATCGAACCTAACATTTTGGTGAGCCCGACGTGATAAAATTATCAGCGGGTAGATATTGAATTAAAACAAAATAGCGTTAGGAACTAGAGCCAGAGTAAAACTGGAAAATCAAATGGCAGAGGATGCTAATGTAAATGCATTTGCCAGATATCCCGCTCTGCCCGTAAAGGCATTCAGCGGTGATCCGGGAGAATTCCCAGAGTTTATGTCTGAATATTATCAGATGGCCAAAGCATATGCCTATCCAGATAATATCATGATACAAAGGCTGCCTATATATTTGAAGGGGCTGGCAAGAGAAAAATATAATGACATTGTGGCATTACCAGTTGCTCAAGTACCGAAAACATGGGCCGAAATGAGAGAACAAATGACTGCTCGAATATTGCCCGGAGATGCGGGAAGAATATTTAGACAACAATTTTACCATCGAAAACAGAATGCCAATGAACATGTGGGGGAATTTGCACACCAGCTATCTTTAATTGCTGAAAGAGCATTTGGACCAAAAACCACATGGGCAAAGCCAACAGAATTGTTAGTTAAGGATCAGATATGGGCAGGACTCCTACAATGAGGAACGCTCTAATATTACATACTAGTGATGATTTTGACGAATTGACTCGGAAAGCTGTCGTAATTGAAAGCAGCTTGGAAAAGTCAACCATGTTCCTCGTAAACAGTGAAAGAACACCAGTAGAATGTTTCAATTGCCATAGAAAAGGGCATATAGCGAAAGATTGTACCAGTAGGAAAATTATGGACAATCGTAAAAGTATACAATGTACCAAATGTGGACGGAATAACCACAGTGCGGAAAATTGTAGAGTGCAGAATTTGCAATGCGAAAAATGTAAGCGAAAGGGACATGTTGCTGCAGTCTGCAAGACTAGAAGTCCTCAGAACAGCAATAATTTTAGCACAATCAAAAGAGATGAAGTAAATTCATCAGGAAAGATAAAATGTCACGGATGTGGGAAATTCGGACATATGATGAGGTCATGTCCTCAGAACCAGAGTGGAACCACGAGTCAGTTCAATAAAAATACCGATAAGGGTAATGTGAACAAGTCTAAGACAACTTTCATGGTTAACCAGGATCAAGGGTTCACATATCTGCAACAACTGGAAATGGAAATCCAGGAGGAAAAGAATAGGTTGGCTAGATTGACCGATCAAGAAGGCACCATCTTCATGGTAGAAGTTGGAAGAGATGAGTATCTCAGAAAAAAGGACTCCGTTAGAGAGGACCTTCAGGAAACGGAATCAGAGGAGAGTTCCGATGATGAACCTAGTATGGCCACCATACTAAGCGAGTTCTATAGAACCTTGCCAGGGAAAGCAAAGGTAAAAGAAGGGTCAGATACCCTAACAAAATGTTTAAAACTGGTGGATTCCAGATATGAGTACCAGCAGAAGTTGGCCAGACAATTGGGAAAATTGGGAGAAACAGAAATTAAAATTCACGAAATCGATACAGTAGTAAAACTGATATCGCAGGTCGAAGATGATCCAAAGTATCATAACGACACGTACAAGATCCTAAGGAAATTAGGAAAACTCATGGAACATGAGTGGGATCTCCAAGATGCCCAGCTCAATATAAAACTCCCACAGGATAAAGAATATAACCTCGATATAAACGTAAGAAGTCGAGCCGATAAATTGAAGGAAACATTGACAAGTATTAAGCATCAAGGATATGACTTATACTTATGTGGAACAAAACTAGAAGCAAATCAAACACTTCTACAGAACGGGATACTCCCAGGTAGAGTGACGAAGCTCACAGCGAAGAGAGCACAGAAGCCAGTAGCAGTAATGGATCAAGATAGCGTATTCTTGATTACTCAAATGGAAATAGAGAGTTTGGAAGAAACTCAACAATTAACCCAGCGACTAGGGTTGGAATTGCAGAAATCTCCACGAGATGGAGAAACTATAAAGGAAATACTTGACTGGATGTTAGTATTGCGAATACCAGTAGATTTGTTGGAAGCAATAATTCCACTTATACTACCAGTGGTAAGGGAAACAAGCCCATTTCAGACGCAAATTGAAGCGCTGATGAGGAAAAATGGGAAAGCTATCCGAAGTCAGCCTGATAGACAAGGCAACATTAATTTAGACGTGCGAATGATGGGAAAAGAACCATTAACAATGATTTATAATTGTTATATCAAGGTTAAAATATTGAGGAGAGATGTGATTGCCACCGATCAAACTACAGGTATATTCCTGATAATGGTCCATGGTAGGCAAGTGGATGATGATGAATATCTAGTGGATGTGGGTTGTCTACCGTTGGTAACAACCACGGTAATGATCATCCCAGTAACTCCACCAGAGTCCCAGTGGTCATTAATGAGACTGCCAGATATAACAAACGAAATTTCGGAAGAAATCGAAGAAATAAGACTAGAGGAAATTAATCCCAGTCAAATGGTGGACATTGACGAGGAAGATTACTTCTCAGAATACGTCAGATTAAATCCAGGAGAAACAAACGTAGGAGCTACTACGTCACAAGCAGTAACAAATCTGGAGACTGAAAAACCTCCGGAGAAAGTGAAAAAAGATGCACGAGGACGTCCTAGAAAGGATCAGATGAAACCTCCACCTAAGGAGCAGTTAAATCCGGAAACGATCCGGAAAATTCAGTTAAAAACATTAGCAGGGATAGCTCAAGAAATGGACGACCAGGCGGGAGATGAGACAACGTCAGAAAGGTCGTTATTGTGGCAACGTATACAACAAATGATCGGGATTATCAGGCCCGAATGGAGAATTCCAAAAATCAAGGGAATCGAAGTAAAGAAAATAACAAAAGAGGTCAAGAAGACAATGGACAGAGTATCCAAAGATGTATCAACAAGAGATACCCAGGATGTCATAGAAGCATTCGTGCAGCAAGGGTTAACAAGAGGGAAAGTGGTAACATCTTTATCATTGTTAATTCAAAATGCCTTGGCCCGGATAGGGGATGATAAAAGGGTTATAGAACGAGAAATCGATCAAATAGTCGAAATGGTAGATTATTACCTGGAGGTATGGATGACCGTAAACAAATTTTGGGAAAAAGAAACGATTCCAAAACCACGATTTGAAGTCGTAGAAGAAGCCATAAATAATGGTAGTCCAGGCACAGGAAACATGACAAGCATGATCCTGATGTTCCTAGTGATGATGGGCATATTAAAACAAAGAAATTCATTAACAGTATTTGACTGTGGAAACCCTAAACTATCTCGGGTATATTCGCTAGTAGATGCAATTGAGTGCAAAGAGGCGTATCCCGAGAAGGTTCATCAAGGGGAAAAGGTAGAATATTATGTCTACCAAGAGAGTGAATTTTATAGAACTACGATAAAGGAATGTAGAGTTCAGAGAGCTACGTTCGAATATTATTGCGGTAGTAATAGCTATTCTGCTTTTCTATCCGCAACATTAATACCAAGGCCGGTAAACATAATGCCCGAAGATTGCTTAGATGCATTTCGAAAAGGAAGTGTGAGGATAGACAACGAGGTATCAATCTCAGCAGAAATTGGGAAAACCTTGGGAATAACAATCACCCGAGGAGGAACAATCGCTTCAGACGGAACATGCGAAGGTAGAAAGAAAATTCGCGGCAGCAATTTAGTTTCCTATGTGGTAGACATAGAAGATTACTCAGTGGAGCTACGAGAATACGAGGGAACATTCGATGTGGCCACAGGAAAATTGATGGCACATCCGCAATGCAATGCCAAGTTCGGTAGTTGTAAAACGGGAACCACTACGTTAATTTACGAACAAATGAGAGATCATTGTGAGTTGGCTTTCCTCAAGAAAATTCCTTTTAGAAAATTAAATGGAACTAAATATCGGGACTCCCAGAATCCAGAAAAGGTTTGGGATAAAGCAAAAACGTTGAAGAAAATCAACAAACAAGAGAAGGAAGATATCGGAGAGGAAAACACACCTCTAGTATTGATATCGGAAGACAAGACGGAAGCAATTCGATTTGTCCGAAAAGATAAAAGGACTAAATGTGGGAAAAGAGTATACGAGACGAACTACAAAGGAATTTTCCTGTCCAGAGAATATATCCGGAATTCCAAGGTCCTACATGTAAAGGATATCAAAATCACGAATTATATAAATAATAAGGTAGATTATTTATATCATGATTTGCAAGGACAAATGCAAGATATATATCAAGAGGTGATACTAAACGATTGCAAGCTAAATCGTGAAATAGTCCGAAATAGACTAGCAATATCTATCGTTAACCCAGAGTTGGTTACTCCAATGTTATTGGAAGATGGAATGTTTGGCAGAATCATGGGAGAAGCTATATATAGCTATGAGTGTAAACCAGTGGAAGTACAATTAGCCAGATTTAATCAATGCACTCTAGAACTGCCAGTGTCTTACCAAGGAAAATTGAGATTTGTTATGCCAGTAACCAGAAAGTTACTTGAGGAAAACGCTAAACCTCAACCAGCTATATGCAACCCGGCAATATCACCATTATATAAAATAAATGACATGTGGATATCTTTGCCGGAAAGAAAACCATCTACACAAAGGGTAGAGACCCTGGAGGTAACTAAATTAAAAGATAATCTGGAATTCAAGTCACTAGATGAATTAGCAAAAGGAGGGATCTATACTCCCGACGATATCGAGGAAGCAAGGAGGACATTGCTATTCCCACAAATCAGAGACAGAGGTATCACGGAAATTATAAGAACAATTTATCATGATAATTCGATACGACCAGATTACAATTTATTATTTGGACCGGAACATTATAAAGAAGCAGCAAAGAACGTAATGATGAAAATATGGGGACGATTTACCAATTTTGGTATTTTCGTTGCTGGATGTTCAGGAATTTACGCAATATTTGTAATTTTAAAGCTGATAATTACACAACTGATGTCAACATATAGCATATTCAAAATTGGAGGATGGTCATGGAAACTGCTATTAGGACTATGTCCTATGTGTGCAGAGTTTGCATTATTCAAACATCACAGAAAGGAAATTAAAGAAATTAGACAGAAACATCTGGTCAAACATGAAGTAATTGGAACAGAAATGGAGGAGTATTCTAGTTATCGGGACGATAACAATTCAAAGGGAGGAGGTAATGGAGGCTCTCGTAAGACATCTTCAAGATCAAATCAATCACGAAAACAGAACTACAACAAAAAACCGAATCAGCAACAAAGAAAATCGAGATTCAAGGAATATCTTCCTCCATATGACCAATCAAAGGAAATCTATGTGAGAAAACAGTCCTCAGAAGGAGAATATGACAGTTCCGACCAAAAATTCGACATAAGGTCACCCAGATTCAAGAGAAGTCCAAGATATGTACAATTGCCAACGTTGAGGAGTTTACCATCCGCACCAAACGAAGGGCGGGAACATTCGAGGGAAACAACACTCAGAACAGGACGACACCAATGGAAAATCGGTGAAGATACCATATTTAATAATTTGACATGCTCAACATTGCCAGAATTACCTAAAGTGCACTATCCAAAGGAAGCGTTAGAGTCAATTAAAGCTAAATTCAAAGAGTATAATCCTCAACTGAGTGATCCTGAATTACTGGAAGCAGAACAAACGAGAGCCAATACAATCGGTATCTCGCACGATACTATCTTGATGGTCAATAACCCAGTGAACTTGGATAAAAAGCCAATGATAAAAATAAGAGTGAACCGACATACAGTTAATGCGGTAATAGACTCAGGAGCAGACGGTACCATAATTGAAGCAAAATTGTTAAACCATCATGAACTGCAGTCGCTAAAACCGGCAGGAGTAAAATTAACAGGAGCAAACGGATCCTCATTAAACGTAATAGGGTCATTATCATGCCAGATTAAGCTATGTGACCAGGAGCTCCATCACGACATCATAGTGATGAGAAGTCTCCCAGCCGAATGTCTATTGGGTATGGACATCCTAAAAAGACTACGAGGAGTAGTATTCGACTGTGCATCTGGATTGTTAATCCGAGCGAGAGGTAAAAAGAGAAAAATTTACAATGATGATACAGCTTATATTGATCATACAACTATCATACCACCCAGAGCAGAAACTGTATGCTTTGTAGCTACAAGCAATAATTGGGAAGGTGAAGTTGTATTTGAACCAGACGAAAAGTTTTCGGAGAAATACAACATACCAGTTACGCATAGCGTAGGTTTAATAGTCAATGGCAGAATACCAATTAGGGTAGCCAACCTAGACATTAAACCACTTTATTTATATCCAGACACCAGAGTGGGTAGAATCTGGAAACAAAACGAACCACAAGCCACGGGAGAAGGGTCGATACTCACCGTAAAGGCAGAAGAAAGAGATCCAGATATTGAGTTCTACGATGCACCTACAGCGAATAGCAAAGTGCTAACCAGAAAGGAAAACATTCAAGTAAATATGCTGTTGAGGAAATATGACCAGGTATTCGCGAAGCATGAATACGATCTGGGAAAAACAAACCTGTTAGAACATGAGATTGTTCTCACTAATACAAAACCTATAAAGTTGAGACCATACCGTATTCCATTCAGTCTAGAGGAATCAGTAGATAAACAGGTGAAACTGATGTTAAAACATGGCATAATCAGGCATAGTAAATCACCGTATCAATCACCAATGATAGTGGTGGCCAAGAAGGATGGATCAGTTCGATTATGCAACGACTATCGCATGGTTAACGAAGCAACATGCAAAGATAGCCATCCATTGCCATTGTTAGATTATATCTACGGACGCATGAGAAACGCTAGGTTCTTCTCAGTAATGGACGCCCAAAAGGGATTTTATCAAATTAAGTTAAAAGATGAGACTATACCAATAACAGCGTTCTCTACGAGTATGGGTCATTACGAATATAACGTAATGCCATTTGGACTCACAGGAGCTCCAGCCACATTTCAAAGAGCAATGAATTTGATGCTCATGGATGTACACCATGCGATGGTATACATTGACGACGTCATAGTATTCTCGCCAGATTTGGAAAAACACTTGGAACATTTGGAAGATGTGTTCAAGAGGTTGATCAATGCTAACATGAAAGTGAAACCAACCAAATGTAAATGGGCCGAACCAGAAGTGGTATATGTTGGCCATATCATATCACGAGACGGGGTTAAACCCGATCCAGCTAATGTCGAAAAGGTAAAGAATTTCCCGGAGCCTAAAACCGTTAAACATATCAAAGGGTTTTTAGGTCTAGTTGGATACTACAGAAAATTCATTAGAAACTTTTCGGTTATAGCTTTTCCACTCACGCAGTTAGAAGGCAAAAATGTCAAATTTGTGTGGGGAACAGAACAGCAAGAAGCATTTGATATGCTCAAGGAAAAACTCATCAAGCCTCCTATATTGCGATTTCCAGACTTTGAGAGACAATTTTTGGTTATGACAGATGCCAGCACTCGGGGCATAGGTGCTGTGCTAGGTCAGAGAGATGACCTAGGTGATGAGTATGCAATTGCATACGCTAGCAGAGGATTAAAACCGCACGAAAGAAACTACGCAGTGATAGAACTAGAGGCTTTAGCAATTGTGTATGCTATAACCCAGTTTAGGACCTATCTATGGGGTCGAAAGATCATAGTGTATACCGATCATAGACCATTACAGTGGCTGACGAAACACACAATGGATGCATCAAAACTGGTCAGATGGGCATTAATTTTACAGCCATATGACATAGAAATTCATTATAGAAAAGGAGATCATAATGGAAATGCAGACGCTTTATCGAGAATGGACCAGGAGGAGGAAGCAGAAGATGTGAAGGAAGGACGTCTCGAAGGGACTATCTTCACACTGACTCGAGAAGCCAACCGGCTAGCTGATTTAATGGAGGCACAAAAATCTGACGAAGAAATCAATGTTATTCGTCAAGCCCTGGAAGCGAAATACGTGCCCACAGAATTCGCGAAATATTGGGAAAAGAATAAAGACAAATTTGTGCTGGAAGAGGGATTAGTGAAATACTCAGATGTAAGAGATAACGTTATAATGGTTCCTAAGAAATACCGTGAAGCACTCATGTTGCAGTATCATGATGGAGCCTTAGGAGGCCACCTGTCATCTAGAAAAACATTGTCAAGGTTAAAACAAAAATATTTTTGGCCCGGTATGAAACAGGACGTTAAAACCTGGTGTCAGACATGTAAGATCTGTATCACTAGAAGAAATACCGGAAAGAAACCACACGTGCCAATGAAGCCGATGCCAGTACCATCTACACCCATGGAGATGACGGCAATGGACGTGTTGGGGCCATTTAAAGAATCCAATAGCGGAAACAAGTACATATTAGTGTTCTGTGATTACTTGACTAAGTGGCCAGAGGCCTACCCGATGCCTAATCACAAAGCTGATACAATAGCTAGAATTTTCGTTGAACAAATTGTATTTAGGTATGGAGTACCTACAAAGCTATTGACGGATCGGGGAGCAGATTTCATGAGTAATCTGCTCAAAGGAATAAATGATTATTTCGGAGTTCTAAAGTTGAACACTTCCCCATATCACCCACAGACGGATGGGCTAGTAGAGCCATTTAATGGAACATTAGCTAATATGTTAGCATCATATGTAAATTCAGGGCAAACGGATTGGGACATCCACATTCCATCCTGTTTATTTGCATACAGGAATGCAGTACACGAAGGAACAGGTGAGACACCATTTTACTTAATGTATCTGAGACAAAGTAAAATGCCAGTAGATCTGTTGTTCTTCCCTAAAGCAACACAGTATTTAGATCAGGAAGATTATCTAATGGAAATGAGGGAAAGAATGCAGGAAGCATGGGCTAGAGCAGGTCTCAGTATAAAATATAATCAGGAGGCATCCAAAGATTATCATGACCGAAAAGCCAAGGATCATGGTATATTGGTTGGAGACCAGGTGATGTTGGAAAGTCATTATAACAAGAAAGGCTTATCACCAAAACTCATGCGAAATTTCAAAGGGCCATATGAGGTATTGAGAACCACGGATACAAATCTCATATTACAATTGGTGGCCAACAGAAAAGCAGAACCAATAATGGTGCATGCTAATCGGTGTAAAAAGTGCGAAATCCCAACAAAGGGAGCCTCTGGAAATCCAAAAGTAAAAGCACCAGAGAAACAAGTGAAACCAAACACTACCGAAGAACCACAAGAACACCGATACCCATTGAGATCAAGGGGTGTTCCAAAATCGGTAACCTTTTTGTTAATAATAAGCTGTATGATGACTTTGGCAATGGCAAAAAGGGATAGAAAGGCATACTTTCAGCCTATGGCGATGCAAGTGAAACATTTACACTTTATAAGAACGTATAACGGAATTAGCATTCTCACAACGTGCGATAATGCCACAAAATTCAGTTTACATTTCTACAACAAGTACTTGCGGGTCCGCCAACTCGATTCAGAAGAAAAAGAGTGGGATTTATATGATTTAAAAGCCGAGACGGATTATAAACTGCATATTGCAGCATCAAAGTTATATCAGAGTGGTTGGTATACTTATCACGTATCTAATTGGATCCTACGGACGGCAGATTTCACAAATCGCATATCGATATCCTACGAGAAGGAGAAAGTAAAGTTTAGCCAGCAAATTAACTGGGAGGAGAAGGTGAAAATCAGCATTCTAGACGGATCTACCACGAGAGGAACATTATGGTTAGATCAGAACTCCCCCTCCCAAGAAATGTATCTAAACCAGTCCGTAGAATATTCGGTTCTAGTTATATACTATAGTCCGAGGAAACGGGAGGACGATAGGTGGTTCGAGGTATTTGAGGAGATGTTACCTCTGAGACAACCTGTTATAACGAAAACACCACCAAAAGTCGTCAAGGAGAACATGGTAATACATCCAGCAATGTGGCAACATCTTAGACAGTTGCCACCTATCCAACAAATATCTTGCCAAACGCCCCCAAATCTGACAAACTGTTGTGACTGTAATGCCATCACGAGCTTTAATGTTGGATATCCTGAAAATACCCATAGGGGTATGGATTACGGTGTCGGCCGTATTATCGCTAGTAACTACACTGATAGCTATGGGTATTTGGACCAAGCTATATTTTAGACAAGCCATAAGGGCTTACGATGGAGTACTGATGTCGCAATTATGACAATTACAGACTCCCCCGAGGGAAAAATCATATATAAATATTTATATATATCTTAAAATCTATATTTACGTAGAGCTCCAGGTAGCATTAAAATTCAGCATATGTAGATCTTTTAGAAGACTCATGCATATCTTTTTAGCCTATTACGGCATATCAGTATATCTGATATTATGGTTAATGATTTTTATTTCAGGAATGCTAAGCCACCCAATATCCCAATATCAAGGAAGACATAGCATTATACGTGCTACAACCTTACTAAAAGAAAAACTTATTTATAAAAACCTGGAGAAGCAGGTTATGGAGCAAAGTAGAAAAGGCCAAAGGCACTGGTTTTACGGTCATTGTTCAGGCATACCCAATAATTTTAAATTTGACGAGGCCCCAAAGCGTCAAATGACTCATAAATAACTCATTATTTCTTTTTAAATTGAATTTGATGATTTTTTTTGTAAATAAAACAATGGCTTTTAATTTAATTAATTTAATAATATATTTTTAGTTCAATTATTAAATTGATAAAAGTACTAGTCAATTTTAGTTAATTTTATATTAAAACAATGTATTTTTATTAAAAGAAAAAGATATTATAAAGTGATGATTTATATTTAATAATAAATTAATATTAAATTTCTAATTTTGAATATAAAACTTTTATTTTATTAATTATATTGGAACTATTCCACAAAAATAGATTTGATGAAAATAAATTGCGTGCAAAAATTGAATGTGTTTATTATAATATATGTAAGTCAAATAAGAATATTTATTTACTTATGGTAAAAAGTATGTTGAGCGCAAGCATGATTGAGTATGTTGATAAAAATAAAAAACAGATTATTAAGAATTTTGGACCATGTAATCTATGTGAATAAATTAAATGAAATACATTCAGGTTCTCAATTTAAAAAAAAGGGAGATTGACACCTCTAAAGGTTGAAATAATTGTGAATACTATGTTGTGTGATTTGATGACGAGGTAGAAAAATTAATTCATGCAAAAAGTTCACAACCAGCTAAATTATACATACTTCCCATAGTTCATAAAGACAGAGTTCCCATGAAACCTGTTTTATCTATGATTTGAATAACTAAATATAAAATAGCGAAGTATTTGAATGGACTATTAATTTTAATTTTATATAAATTATAATTTAAAAATTTATAGATTTAATTATTTTTTTTGAGCATGTGAAGCATTACTGATAAGAACTTTTCATCCTAAAATTAATGTGCAGAATGTAGTGAAAACGTGTGTGTTGAATGTTTTTTTTAAGTTTTTGAATGTTGAAATATATTAAATAATAGTTATACTAAATAATTAAAAAAATATATTTTTAAAATAATTTTTAAAAGTGAAAAATGTTTGTTGAAAATTATTTAAAGTAATAATTTATATTAATAATGAACTCATTTATATAAATTACCATCTTTCTCAGAATCAACGCTTGAAGAATGTCTAAAGATTCGTCAAACAAAGAGAGAAAAAATTCAAGTTCAGCTTTGAATTCACCATTTCGAGATAGAAAAGATGTTAGTGGATCTGCAAGTAAATTAGGCGAATACATTCGTACTATTATAGATGAAAATGAAAATTTAAAAATTGAAAATCAAAGATTAATAGATTCATTCAAAAAGGAAACCAACATTCAAAATGCAGCCAATGCTGATGCTAGAGTCATTGTGTCCGAAATTTCAAGTAAAATAGCGGATTCCAGTTGTTCAAGTTTTTTCCAAAATCCTTCTGCTTCAAGTCGACTGTCACGCGGCTGATTTTCGTCAGTTGCCAATTCTTCCAGGGATGCAATATTTTCATTGTATGATTTATTAACAGACTCTTTGTGACGTGACTCTTGTCAAAATTATCAAATCGAATTTGTTCGATTTTCTTTTTCAATTGCAAAATTTTCATTGTGCTTATTAATATCATTGCATTTTGCTTCGTAAAATTTCTCTAGTTCTTCTTTGCAATTATCGAAATCTGCTGTCAATTGCATTTTAATTGATTCCACTTTAGCATTGACTCTAGCATCATCATTGGCTGCATTTTGAATATTGGTTTCCAATGCAGTTTTTGAGCTGTCGTTAAGCCTTTTGTAGAAAGCTAGCTCTTCGGTTACCGTGGCGATTCGATTTTCTTATTCGACGCGCTTATACATGTCATTTTTCATTGTGACCTTATTCCTTTTATTTTCGTTAGAAATTTCTATGAAATCTTGTTTTAAGCTTCATAACCTTCTAATTTTCTTCTATAGTTGTTTAAGTTTTCTTGCATTTCAATCATTTCATTTCTCAAAACGTTCAATGAACTTGTCTCAATATTCAATTTATTATTCAAAAATTCTTGCTCTTCTGGCATGTTTTTATTATCAAAAGCCAATTTTATTTTGGACGAAGTTACATCTTCTAGAGCTTTTCTTAGGGAATCTATTTCCTCGCCATATACAAACTCGATCATATTGGTTTCCTTTTTAAAGGAATCTATTAATCTTTGATTTTCAATTTTTAAATTTTCATTTTCATCTTTAATAGTACGAATGTATTCGCCTAATTTACTTGCAGATCCACTAACATCTTTTTTATCGAGAAATGGTGAATTCAATGCTGAACTTGTACTTTTTCTCTCTTTGTTTGACAAATCTTCAGACATTCTTCAAGCGTTGATTCTGAGAGAGATGATAATTATCAAACTACTTAAAATGTTAAAAAATTCAAAATGATTATTTATGTTTCTTGATTCAAATTTTAAATTTTGTTCACTTTTCTCTAAATTTAAACTTTTAATAACATACATATATTTCTCTTAAGGATTCACTTGAACATTATTTAATAAGTGATATTTGATTTCTATCATTACTTTCATTAAACGCTGTCAAGCAGTAAAATAAAATTATTGTTAATTAAAATGGTAAAAGTATTTAAAGTCTTAAAATTTTATAAAAATTTTATAAAAATGAGAGCATTAGTTAGATATGTAAGTATTTATAAAATATAAAACATTAAAAATAATAACTTACCAATAGCGTAATAATAAAATTTATAAATGTCGCTATTATTATAAAAATAAAACAAAATAAATTCAATGACAAATCATAAAAAATAAATTTTTATTTAAAATCCATAATTAAATTTTAGAATTTATTTTGTATTACTTTTTTTTATTTTGGTACTATGTAACTCAAATAAATATTTTAAATTTTAGAATTAATCACTGGAAATAATTTTTTTATAAATTATATTCATTTAGATTTAACTTAATGAACAAATTTTTAAAATATCGTTTGCTCACTAATTAATGTGTAGGGAAACACAGACAACTGAAGCAATAAAGCGTTAATATTATTTTAAATAGCTTTACCAGGCGCGTAGCCAGGGGTGTGCAAGGGTGCATTTGCATCCTTTCTTCCAGACGAAATAATTGAAATGCTAGGTTTTCTTTGTCCGAATAATTGTCTCATGAGACATTTAATTGAGCCAAGAAGCTTCTATTAATTGAATATCGAAGATTGTGCTAATGGAATGACCCAATAAATTTTTCAAGGGACGATACAGTGTAAATAAACAATATTATAGTTAGTGCTCGATAAAATTAGTTTCATATTTCGTAAAGTTGCAGTAAATAGCAACTATATTTTATGTCTTTACTTGCATGGAATTTTAATTTTTAATCGATTTACAGCCATGAAAAAACATCATCAGAGTTCGCTTTCCAAATTTTTTGCTAAGACATCAAAAGTTGAAACGGAGGAAAACGATTCCGATCAAAACTTCGAGTTACCGGTGGCCGAAAAAGGAGGGGGGTCTGAACAAAAGGAGGAACGTAGCGCCTTTCAAAGCCAAGAAGCTGATATAGAGTCATATCGGCGGTCACAATTAAATGACTCTGAAAAAATTGATGCTTTGGGCAAGCTTAAAAATCCTCCACCACACTTCAGTTTCTCGGCAGTAATGAAAGGGGCAACAAAGCGGAAATTAAGTTATCACTGGCTGTGTGAGTTTGATTGGCTGATTTACTCGGTTGCAGGAGATGGACTTTATTGCAAATTTTGCTTTTTCTTTGCGATCGGGGATCAAGTTGGATCACTGCTTGTCCGAACACCTTTCAAGAATTACCAAAAGTGCCGTGAAACTTTCACTGCTCATGCAAAAGCGCCATACCATTTACGATCAATTGAAACATCAAAAACTCTCTATGTAGTCAACAAAAACTCCGAAATAACCATTGAACGACTGTTGACGAGGCAGAAAGAAGTTGAAAGAAAGCAAAATTTGATTCTTTTGTAAGGAATTTTTGACACCATCAATTATCTCGCTCGACAGTCATTGCCGTTCCGAGGGCATAGAGATTCTGGCTGGATATTTAACGATCAACAGGGCATCAACGACGGAAACTTCAGAAATCTGATTAGACTTCTTGCTTCGAGGGACGATTTTTTCCGGAATGCATTAGAAAGTTCGCCAAAAAATGCTACATACTTAAGTAGCACAATGCAGAACGAAATAATCGTTATAATTAATGAGATTGCTTTGACGAAGCTTCTTCAGAAAGTTATAAAGTCTGAATTTTTCTCTATTCTCGCCGACGAGTCATCGGATGTTTCCGGAATAGAACAAATGTCGATTGGACTCCGTTTTATCGACATTGATGCCGATAATATTGTTGAAGCATTTCTAATGCTCACGGATTTGTGTGATGTTACTGCCAAAGGACTTACTGACTCATTGTTAAGCGTGGCAAACACGATGAAGTTACGAATGGAAAAGTGTCGAGGAATTAGCTTAGACGGAGCAAGAGTGATGAGTGGAAGGAAATCAGGCGTTTCGGCAATGGTCCGGGAAAAATTTCCTCTGGTTACTTACGTACATTGTTTCAGTCATCGATTAAACTTGGTCATTGGAGAAAGCTGCAAAGTAAAGCAGATAACCCTGTGTCTTGGCACAATTAAAAGCATCTACAACATCTTAAACTCACCGAAAAAACAAATTGAATTTGGCAAATCAATCGAGAAAACAACGCCAGAAACTGCTAGGAGAAAGCTAAAAAATACTTGCGAAACGCGCTGGATTGAACGACACGAAGCAGTCAACACATTCTTCGAACTTTTCGAGCCAACAATTGACGTGTTCAATGTAATTTCGGAATGGAGTAACAACGAAGATAATGTGAAAGCTCAAGGTTTTCTTAACACAGTGTCGACTTTCGACTTCATTATTACTCTTGTCACATTAAAATTCGTGTTCAACTTCATCCTACCGTTAAGGCGGCTTCTGCAATCACCTTCAATAGATTATAGCACTGCCATAGCATCGGCCAATGATCTCATCGAGAAGCTTGAGACGGTTACTGAGAACAGCAAAGACCATTTTCAAACCTTATTCAAAGAAGCATCTGACGTAGCATTTTGCTTTGAAATTGAAATTTCATTGCTGAAAAATAAAGGAAGGCCAAGATTAGATGGAATAAATCAGAAGCCTGTAGAGTTTTATTATAGTTGTCTGTTCATCCCGCTGTTGAATTCGGTATGTCGAGAGCTCAAAGAAAAATTTCGAGAAAACGCAGTGCTTGCAAATTTCAAAAATATAATGTTCAACCCAGAGTGGCTGTTGAGCAGAGAAGTTCAGAACAGTCTTATGCAACTTTACCATTTCTACTTGGAAGATTTGAACGGATCAGTGCAGATGTTTTTCGGAGAAGTTGAGATGTGGCAGAAAAGACTGGGAAATGCAACAGTAAAACCACGGACTTCAATGGAATATTTAAAAGCTTGCCCTCAAGAAATGTTCCCAAACGTGTTCCGATTGCTGAAAATCTATAATGTGATTCCCATAACAACGGCTGACGTCGAACGCTCTTTCAGCAAAATGAAGCAACTTAAAACGGACGACAGAAATACAACAGGAGAGGAAAGACTCAACGGACTAATGTTTCTGATCATTCATCGTGACACGGAAGTTAATTTTGATGAATTTATATGCGAGTTCCGCAAAGGAAAACGACGACTTGACGTGTGAATTCCTTTGATCAAGAATAATTATTATTAACATGTTTAAATATACTTATCAAATTCATTCGAAATAGCTCTGGGGTTTTGAGGGCAAAACTTATTACGAATTTCTAGGACTTTTTTTAATAAAAAAAATATTTTGCACCCCCCCCTCTGAAATTTCTGGCTACGCCACTGAGCTTTACAAAGTACATCAAATATGTCGAATTCGGTGTTTTTGAAAATATATTAAATCAAAATATCGCCGCAATTCTAAAATTATGGATAACTTGAGATACTTGCCATTGATCCATTTCTTAATATTTTCATTCTACAATTTTTATCGTAAAATTTAGTATGAATATATTATAAAAATCTTAAAGTTAAAAGTGAAGTTTGATATGAATACAAGTAGTAAATTTGAATATTCCAGTTAATAAAATTTCTCAATTATTATGCGGTTAATCATATTACAATAAAATTCAATCAATATTTTTGCACATTTTCTTATTGAATTATAAAATAATGAAATTAATTTGTCGTAACAATACTCATTGTCGCCCACTGACTCTGTTATTGCTTCTAATCACAAATTTTATAAAGAACGAAAAGCATCAATTGCAATGGCGTAGCTACCATCTAGCAAAATTAGACAATGCTTTGGGGCCCATGTAGCCTGCATGATGCAAGTAGAGGGCCTTTTCTCAAGGGCCCTTTGTTCCAATAGCTATAAGCCTATTAAAGCTTCTTTAATTTCTTCAAATAAAATAATGCAAAATTGGATTTGTAAATTATGTAGCGTTCGTGAATGGACCCCACACTGCATTTTGTTACATATTGTGACATTTGTATACAGAGTTACTGCAGTTTATTAATATTTTTAATAAGAATTCACTTTTAACATTCTCCAGTATTTTCGTATCCTATTTGGCGTTGAAAGATTTCTGATATTCGTAAAATATTAAAAAATAATTGTAAATTTAGTTACTATTGATTAAATTCGGATGACTCGAACAAGCTGAAATCAAAAACATTGAGTGAAGCACTGAAAAGAAAACTTTAAAGCAAAAGAATAAAAGCAAAAAACCGAAGCTTGATTTTTTAAGCGTAAGTCCTTTTTTCGCCAGCTAGTAACCCGAAAATGAAAATACTATGAGGAATATTTCATATAATAGAGCTCACAAGTTCATTGGTTTTCAGCCACTATACACAGTAAAGAGTATTTATTTTTTTATATCAATTATATTATAATCCATGTTTTTCCAATTTAGTTTTTTATTTTACAATAGTTCTTTTATCATGGAACCCTTCTATTTCGTATATGCATCTATTTCCCAGATATTTTCCTTTATCCAGTAAATTTACGATTTGTTTATTAGTTTAAATGCTTAATGGAGCAATCAGCCTGAAAATTAATGAGTCTCTCCAACCAATCCTTCAAATTCTCCGAAGATAATTCACTATCCATAACCAAAGTTCAATGAAGTATTCATATTCATAACATAAACCATTTCTACTGAGAAATACTAAAGAGGTCCTTCGAATGGAGATCAGATGAATATATTCCAATTTCATATTTTAAATAAAATAATGAAATTATTGAAAAAAATTATTTTATAATTTCAAGAAATTCGAATAAAATATTTAACAAACAATTTATATAATTTCTCCCAGAATAAAAAATCTTAAACATGTTTTATTCATATTAATTTCTTGCATTTATTGATTATATCTTCACCGCTGATACAGATAATGTCAAGATCGATTTTCTCCCTAAGACAGAATAAAAAGTTTAAAATATAAATCACAGGTTCACTCGATTTCATATTGTTTTCTTTTTTTAGCTTTAGATAACTTGATAATAGGTTTGTCTTTTGATAATTTTTCAAAAACATGGACGTCAGAAGAAGTCACGTCAGTAGGATAATCACACTTTTTGTCTACAAAAGTATAATTCCTAGTCAAAGACGAATTATTAAATTTTTATTGTAAAAGTTTACTTTTCAAAATACTCTTTCATCGCTTTTTTCAATTTTTTTTTAAAATTTTTTTTCCTAATTGAATTATTATCTAAAAATATATTTATAAGAATGAACTAACGATTCGGTATCATTTTCTTTGGTTGTAACTAAATGAAATGATTATAACTTTTTCAAAGAGAACATAATTACATTTATAACTATCAACATCTACAATACAGCTATCTAATAACTTTAAATCAATTTGATTTTTAGAAGTCGATGTCATTGAGTAACCTAAGCAATATTCAAACAAAAAATATAAGTTGTAAAGTTTTGAAAGTTAAAAATACTTTTATTCGTTTTAACATAGTTATGTAAAGCTGTTTGTTTTAATAATATTCGTTTTAGCGTTTTTTGGAAAATATATTTTAATTATTATTGATTTATTGATTTTATGAATTCAGAAGTTGAAGACATCATAACTGGCGACCACGCCAAGGAAATCAATGCGATAGGAAAAAAGAAAGGAACTAAGAATATGTTAGATTCCTTGTCAAAACAAGCACGTGAGATGCTAAATTTTAATGTAAGAAAGTTTGACGGAAAAGTTGGATCTGAAGCCGAACTTTGGCTAAAGGATATTATGGAATGGCTGAGAATAGAAGATCAAAGTCTAGTAGACGCATTGGATCTTTTGTTGACAGATGCGGCATCGATGTTATGGGAAGCGGCGAAAATAGCGAAGATGACCGATGAAATGGCAAAAGAGTGGTTTATAGAAACTTTTACAGTAAGGAAAACCATTACTAACAAGATTGTGGAGCTAGCTCAAATTCAGCAAGAGAGAGATGAAAGATTCCAAGTCTTCGAAATACGAGTAAGAAGTTTAGTTAAAAGTGTATTTAGCTCTGGAATGTCTGATGAACAGATTGTTCGAGACATTATCTCAAACAGAGCGAAAGACGATAGAGTAAAAGAAATATTCTTATCAGGGAAAGTGACAAGTTTTGAAGATGCCAGGGATATGGCAAAAATTCAGGAGAAGACCAAGATGACGAATGACAATAAATTCAATATTGATGCCATAAGAAGAGACTCTTACGCATCAGTGATGAAAAATGTTAAATTCGAGGGTAGACGAGACCAAAGAACAATTGTGAAGACAACTGCACATCAACGCGACGAACACCGAGAGATTAATCATGAGAGGAATAGACCAGGTAATGGTCGGTTTGTACCAATTATAGAAACTTTTACAGTAAGGAAAACCATTACTAACAAGATTGTGGTGAAGACAAGAATGAAAATGAGCGGTATAGAGGACGATATGAGACAGGAGAACCAGAGAGAAGAATACCTACAGTATCGCTTAAAGATATTGCAAGAAGGTTATTTAATGACAGCAAAGGAAGAGATTCGCCTCATCCAGTGAAACTGACACCAGGTCAGTGTTTTTGTTGTGTAGAAAAAGGGCACCGGCGTTTTGAATGTCCTATGAAAGACAAATGTCTAATCTGTGGAAAAGAAGGTCATGGATTCAGAGATTGTTTTTTGCTTAAAAATAGAAATGGATATCAGAAGAGAGTGGCATGTATTTACGAAGAAGATCACGAAAAAAATAATGGTGATTTAACAGAAGATTTATACAGTAATTACGAAGAAACGATAAAAAAATCAATGGATAAACTGTTGGTTACTTAAAGGAGTGTCATTTTTACATTTTAAAATACGTTAGGGGTAATCATAATCGTTCGACTCTTTCCTAAGCACCTCCATGACTATTACAATTTAAACCATTTGTGTACCCATGGCGACGACCATGTTGGTACTGTACACAAAGGTGAAAAGACAATGAGCAGGTAAGCTCTATTACTAAAACTACTCCCCATTGTATTTTCTTTCGGGTTCTAAACTGCCGATAGAAGGTCTTACGTCATTATTCACTATGTATGCTGCTTTGATCATTTGTGGTCCTCAATTACGGGTATTTCCAATTGTTCTCTTATAAAATTTTGCGCAGGGATCCGCCCTTATTTTCCATCTAATAATTATTGTTCTATACTTCCTATAATATCCAAATTATCCTTCAAAAAATTTGAGCAGGGATTGGCCCTTATTTCCAAGTTAATCCACACTTCCTATAATATTTAAATTATTCTTCAAAAAATTTGCGCATAGATCTGCCTGTATTTCTAAGTCAAACCTATTTCCGACTAGAAAATACCTTCGGAGACGGACCAGGGGAAAAGCCTTTTCGTTATGGCCCGATCAATCCGTGTGAGGCTGAAAAGCCAGCTGACCTACTCGCAATAGGAACAACTAGTGTCCCTTAAGCTGTGGCCTACTGGATCTCAGTTCCACCGTAACTACTAGTCAAAATTAATAAATATAAAAACTGAACCGAATAAAATTTTTATTTAAAACTTAAAAACTAAATGAAATTAACAATTAAAAAGAACAAAAACAAAAATAAAATAACTAAAACTAAATGTAATACAAAGATTTATTAACTTTTAAAAATTACATAAAAATTACAAATTAACAAATAAAATTACCATATCCAATACCCCGATGGCATGAAATCGAAAATTGAGAGCATATGTTCACTGCCTGAAAAACGATTTGTTGTGTAAATCTGAAAACCAGTTTAACAAGTTGAACAACTGAAATTTCAATCCGTATTTATACTATTTGAACTGTACGCCTACGCATTCTCTGCTACTATACCCAATTAGAATGCGAGGCAATTCTGATTAATTTTTGCATGCATGCGTGAATGTGTGCAATTGTTTATTTTTTAATTTAATTAATTTAATTAATCAAAATTCTATTTTTTATTAATTTTTAAGATTTATTTTTATAATTCTATAATTTAAATAGTTAGCATTTATTGTTATTGAATGTTATTTATGATAGGTAAGCTACTGATACTAGTAAGACAATCGCCAGGGAAAATTTGCTATAGGATTCTATAAAGGATCCTGATATTAGAAAGTTCTACGACTAATCTTCTAAGAGAATTGATTTGGGCAATTGTATTTCTTTATGTTTCATTTTCTATAGCTTTTTTTGAGTTGTATTCCTTTTTGATTGTTTTGAAATTGGAAGTTTTAATCTAATTGCTTCCTCGGATTGTGTATCTTTTTATTCTTTTGAAATTATAAACTTTGATCTAACTGTCTTATCGGATTGTATTCATTTTCGCTAGCTTGAAATTTTAACTTTGTATTCTTTTGTGATTGATTTTTTTTCGAATTGCCAATTTTTGTATAGCGATAATTTACCATAGTAAATTATCGCTATATAGTATTTTTTATTCATTTGCCATTACGGCCTGCCCTCAATAAAATAACAAGGTGTCGCGAAACCTTGTTTAAAAATAAATAAAATGTATGATTGTACATTACACAACTTCCCCTTTTAAAACCGGAGATTAACATGGATCAATAAAAAGTAACATAAAAAATTACATTCAATAACCTTTTTTTAGTATGTTTTATATGTTATTATGTATTTTGTTTCTGTTTCTTTGTATCTACAAACTGGATAAAACGAAATATTTACAATTTACTCTATATTTACAACGAAATTAGTAAAAAACTGTACAGTTGGCATTGTTTGTGCGTGTGTTTTTTTTGTGTTGGTGGTTTTACTAAAGCAATTGCTGTATCGTTTTTTGTACAGGGGTATGATTATTGTATCTTTGTCAAATAGTTTGATTGAGTTTTTGTGGTTAAATGTGATGTTTTTGTGAATTGGTTGTGTTTTCGTTTGTGTTTGTGTTTTGTTTTCTGGTGTATTGTTTTGTGGGTTTTTGTTCTGGAGATAGGGTTTTATTCGTCTTATGTTTATTTTCATTTTGTTGTTGTTTTTGATTATTGTGGCGACGTTTTTGTTAATTTCTAGGAGTTTGAATGGACCTTCGTATTTGGATTCGAATCCTTTTGTGAATGGTTTTTTTATTAGGATGAAATCTGTCAGTAGTACTGTTTTTCCATCCAATTCAGAATCCGGTCTCCTTTTTAAAATTCCTTTTGGTTTCTGTTCAGTGATTTAGCTATTTTTGTTTGTTATTTGTTTGATGTTTTCGGTGTTTTTATTTGTATCTGATTTAAGTGATGGCAAGTTTGTTGCTTTTCCGAAAACCTTGTATGCTGGACTTTCATTATCTAATGAGTTAGGGCAATTTCTCTGTCCGATTAGTATTGTAGGTAGTTGGTTTAACCAGTTTTGGTCATTGGCTTTTGTTCTGATGCTTTCTTTTAATGTTCTGTGAAACCGTTCAATTTTCCCGTTTGATTGTGGGATATACGCTGTTGTTCAGTTCTTTTTGATGTTGTATTTGTTGCAGAGTATTTTGAACATTTCTGATTCGAACTGTCTGCCTTGGTCAGTTATGATTGTTTTCGGTTGGCCATAACGAGCTATCCAATTTAATGCGATCATTTCACAGATATTCTTTGCGCTGATTTCTTTTATTGGAATTACTTCGAACCAGTTGGATTTCTTATCTATAATTGTCAGCAGGCATTTGAAGTTGTCGTTTGGTGGTAGTGGTCCTACCACATCTGTGTGTATCGTTTCAAAAACTTCGCTGCTTGGAAAGTTTACTCTTTGTGTTTTGAGTGTTTTTGTTGTTTTGTTTAGTTGACAGCTGTGACAACTTTTGACATAGTTTTTGATATCTTTCCGCATGTTAGGCCATATATAGTTGTTATGTATTAATTCGAATGTTACTTTGTTTCCCGGGTGATTAATCATGTGTATCTTTTCGATACAGTTTTGGCGGAATTCCTCCGGGAGTAATATTCGTTTGTTACTTTCGTTGGAGATGTCGTGCCATACTCCGTTGAGTTCTTGTAGTTTCAAACTGTGTTTAGTGGTGAGTTTGTTAATTGTTTCGTTTTGTTTGGATTTAATTTGATCCAATTTGATCTCTTCGAAATCTAGGGAGTTTATGTCACTTTCGTTTCTTGATAAAGCATCAGCTGGTATGTTTGATTTTCCCGCTACGTAGTTTATTTTGCAGTTGAATTGTGAAATGAATTTGATTTGTCTGATCTGTCTTTGTGAGGGATTCTTCATTTCGATTGCGTTAGTTAGCGGTTTGTGATCTGTAAATATTTTGAAGTTTCGTCCTTCGAGTAAATGTTGGAAGTGTTTGATTGCTTCGTGTATTGCTAGGAGTTCTCTGTCGAATGTATCTTGTTTGGTGTGACTTTAGATTTTTAGAGAAGAATCCTAGTGGTTGTTTGCCGTATTTGTTTTCCTGGAAAATTGTTGCGCCCATTGCAAAACCTGAACAGTCTGTTGTTAGTTGGTAATCTAGCTCTGGATCTGGGTAACCGAGTAATGTTGCCGTTGAAAGACTTTCTTTGGCTTTCTCGAAATTATCAGTTGTTTGTTGTGTCCAGTTTATTGTGACATTCCGTTTTGTTTTGATAAGGTCGTTTAGTGGTGCTAGTAATTTACTGCTTACTATTCCTAGAAATCTCCTCAGTTCTCTTGTGTTTGTCGGCAGTTTGTAATTTTTTATGTTGTTTATTTTGTTTTCAATTGGTTGTGTTCCTTTGTAGTTCAGTGTGTGACCAAGGAAATTTATTTCAGCTTTCACGAATTCGCATTTTTGTATGTTTATTTTCAATTTTGATTTGTTCAGCGTTTCGAATACTTTTTCGACGTCTTTTAAGTGTGTTTCTTTGTCTGGGCTAGTTATCAGGATGTCGTCTAGATAAGCGATTGTGTTTTTATAGTTTTTCATTGTTTGGTCCATGAATCTTTGGAAAGTGGCTGCGGCGTTTCGTAAACCGGAAGGCATTCTATTGTTTTCGAACATTCCTATCGGTGTTGTTATTGCTGTCTTTTTGACGTCCTCCTTTCTAATTGGTATCTGGTGACATGCTTTTGCAAGTCTATTTTTGAGAAGTATTTGGCGCCGTTTATTCGGTTTATTATGTCTTTTATTATAGGTAATGGGTAGCTATCTGGTTCAGTCATTTTATTCAGAAGTCGGTAATCGCCACAAGCTGTCCAATCGCCATTAGCTTTTTGTTTTAGCATCAGTGCTGAAGACCATTCAGAGTCTGACTATGTTGTTTTCCAATAATTCGTTGAAAATGTTTTTTGTGATTTCTATTTTTTTGGGATCCAGTGGTCTTACTGTTGCATGTACTGGATTTCCATTTGTCAGTATTGCGTGTTTGGTGGTTTGTTCTGATTTGTCATCGAATTGGACTGGTTCCATTAGTTCTTTGTATCGTTCTAGGATTTTGTTGATTTCTGGTGTAATTTTTTCTAGATTAGTTTTGTTGTTTGTGTTTAAGGTTACCACGCCTTTGTCAAATTTTGTATAGCGATAATTTACCATATTAAATAATCGCTATATAGTATTTTTTATTCATTTGCCATTACGGCCTGCCCTCAATAAAATAACAAGGTGTCGCGAAACCTTGTTTAAAAATAAATAAAATGTATGATTTAACATTACAGTGTTTATATGTTTTAATTTTAATTAACTTAATGCTGAGTTGCATGTTGTGTACCGACACATTCCACTCACGAACTTAGTGCTTTGGGTTTAGAAGTCAGTTCTAACCCAACAGAATATATGAAAAGTGATGCCATTCAGTCTATTTCCATAAATCTATAACATACAAGAATATATCCAATCGATGATATACAGTATCATGGATACAATCGATCTGATACAGCCTTCTGATATCTTTCTAAAAATTGTCATTACTTTTATCTTAATTACCATAAATTCATTGAAATAAATCCAAAATTGCATAAATATTTCATTAATTTTAATTACCATCACAATATGACCTTTGATAAATTCCGAATGTTTACAAACTCAAAACATTGAAATTATATGTACTTAAATTAAAAAATTAACCACTTCAGCATGTCTTATTTTCAGGAATTGTAAATACTCATTGAAAAATAGGTTAATATTCATTAAAGAAGAAATATTTGAATTTTTTTGAAGGACGATAAACTTGTAATACCGAAGTTTAATTAATTTACAAAGAAAAGCATTTAAAACTTATTGATGAACAATTATTAAAACAGTGATTAATTTGTTTTAATTATATAAGGTCACCTTATAAGAATTTACGATTAATTTGTATTAATAAATAATATAACTATCATCAATAATATTCAACAAACTAAAATTTAAAAATTTTCAACTTACATTTCACAGTAGCGTCTGATAATTATAAATGAATGTCAATATTGGGGATGATGGATGGAGAACAATATGTCGAAATAAAAAGAACAAATCTCAAAACTCAACTTTTCAATCATCTGAGTTAGAAAATGAGTACAAAGAAAATAATAAACTAGGTAAAGTACAAAAAAATACGAAATTGCATTGATTTTACAATTTTCAGAAAATCCACTATTTTGGAATCAATTTGCATTTATTGGGAATATTACAGAACGAGTGGACGAAATATTAGAGAAATATCAAATATTTGCGAAATACCCTGTTATGAAACTTTTTCATTGTCTTAAATCTGTTTTCAGAAATGTTACGGTGAATATATTATTATATTTGGTTTTCTTAAAATTAATAAATAAAATTAAAAAAATTATTATTTATGTTGAAATAAAATTGAATATTGTCTGAATAATTTTAATATAAAATTCAGAAATACGATATGTATAATGAATTTGATAAATTAATGGAAACGCTTAATCGAACAATCATATTTGTTTCTGTCATACCGAGATTTACTGAGAGAGAATACGGAAGGGGCGAAAAGATTTACATGATTCATATTCGGTTTAATAACTATTTGATAGCTGGTTAGTTCGTAATATCATTTTTTGATTTGGTTTTCAATATAATTTTCTAAAAAAAGTAGCTTTAAAATTAAAAGTTGAAAATAATTTTAAAATGATGAGAAGGCCCAAGAAGGGGGTAAAATGAAAACAGACTAAACAATTAAATATTCTTATTTATTCAAGGAAAATTCATCAATTATTAGGGAAACCCGGATGTTACACGTTGATTAATTTCGTAAATCGTTGAAGAGAATTGCCTCACTAAATGCTGTAGGTCCCATACAATGTACATGACACAGAAAATTAATCTTAATAATTTATGGAAATCGTTCTATTATAAATAGAAATAGTAATTGAGGAAATTTGTCACTTTTTGTTCGTTGGTAAACAATGTGAGAGTAAAGTATTAAGCCAATAGTAAAAAAAATCAATAATTGTTATCGACGAATGTGTTCTTGTTAATAAATAAATAAATTTTATTATTTGGAGTTTCTTTGATTTTTCTTTGAAACACGAGAAACCCGATTCAGAGTAAACTCCTGCCCGAAAGTTTTTTACTATCTCAACATATTTATTTTATTAATGAATTATCTATTTCATTTATTATTGTTTCTGTGTTATGAAGAAAATATTAATAGGATATATTTTTCAAATAGTTTCTTTAATTTCTAAGATTTTTCTCATTTTTGTTTTACTCTGAACTTCCTTGTCCTTAAAACAGAAATACACTACCAGCTCATATTTGCTTCTTTATGCGTTGTTAATTTATCAACAAATTTTAAACTTTTCATAATTTATTAAATTAAAAACAGTCTTCTGAATCGATCCTCAAAGTTAATATATTTACAGGCCCTGTACGAGAAGGGGTGGTAAGAGGATCATTTCATATGGACTTCTGAAAAATATAGGTAGCAACACTATTGAAAACTACAAAACGATGAAAAAGTTTATTTCGCACTTTTTTGTATGGAAACAAAAAAAATTCCCAAAATAAAAATTAATTCAACGATGAACTTAGCCATTATGTTGGCGTAATTTCACCTTCGATTTAGAATATTCCGATTCAGTAAGTTCGTTTGCAGCCCTAAAAACTCGAAAAGCGCTTTTTTAGTTTTTTTTATTCCATTGAATTTTTGTTTTTTGATATTTTGAATCATTTTTTATTATTTTATTTTGGATAAATAAATTTTTGATCATTTATAATAAATATTATTTTTACAATCATAAAAAGATTCTAGAATTTCATTTTTTCTTTATAACACAAATTTAATTTATAGTATTAATGAAAATAAATGATCAAAAACTTGAGAAGGGATATGACGGGCAGTAATTCAAATACACGTGGTCTTAAATATTCATAACCAAGATCCGAACACAATCTAAGTAGAACTTGAAATCCATTAACAAACACAAAGTTAAAAAATACAAGAATTAGAAACCACATTACAACATTGAATACATAACTTCTTGTTCAAAATATTTACAAACTGTATAACATTCCAAATACAAAAATGTCAACCTAAACATAAAATTGTGTTTGCTGATATAAATCAATTCCCTCTAACGACTTATAAAGAACTTGAGAACGGAGATGACGGGCAGTAATTCAAATACACGTGGTCTTAAATATTCATAACCAAGATCCGAACACAATCTAAGTAGAACTTGAAATCCATTAACAAACACAAAGTTAAAAAATACAAGAATTAGAAACCACATTACAACATTGAATACATAACTTCTTGTTCAAAATATTTACAAACTGTATAACATTCCAAATACAAAAATGTCAACCTAAACATAAAATTGTGTTTGCTGATATAAATCAATTCCCTCTAACGACTTATAAAGAACTTGAGAACGGAGATGACGGGCAGTCATTCCAATGTATGTGGTATTGCACCCATGACATATAGAAATAGAAATATAGAAATATAGAAATAGACCAATTTCACAATTTATATCACACCCAATCCAATCATTGATATTTTTTCATTGATTTTCTACTAATTCCAAAGTGCATCAATTGAATATTGAAAAAAAACGAAGTATAACTTTCAAATATTTTATAACAGTCACTAAATAATGGCATCGGTTTAAATATAAATAAATGTCAATTAAGTTAATTTTCAAGTTAATCCTATAAATATATATATATATATATATCATTAATGAATTAGTTTTTTTAAAAAGTTAAAAAAAAAACCCCCATAAACTTTTATACTTTCCAACAATTTAAGGCAATGGAGAAATTGTGAGGCCTAAAATTTATTAACCTATTTTATGTGACATAATGCAATAAAAGATAATTAAAGTAATAAATTGTGTCAATGATGATTTAGTTTTAAATGACAGATTCTGAAAGTGTGCAAATGAACAACAATTTTTTACTTGGTTTTAATGAATATCATGGATATCTGGGAGAGAAATGCACTCATGTTCCAATAAGCGATGATCTACAAGAATGTGAAGATAATAAAAAAAAATTTATTAACGTTATGAAGATAGTAAAAGGTGAGTTTCATTTAAAGTTTTAGGGTTATCTAAATAAAAGACTCTGTCAATATGATACAGAGAAACGTCTAAATATCATTTTAATTATAGAAGCAATGACTGTTATTGGTTTATACAAGCAATTTTGAAGTTTCAAACCAATGTTGTTAGATACTATAAATTATGTAAATAAATATTATAATAATTTAAGTCAAATATTTTCGTGACAGAAATGCAGTATGTATAAAATTAAACCTAACACCAGAAATTTTTTATTAACCTGTTTTAAACTAAAGACAATTATTATTATTAGTTATAATGACATTTCTTTCAAAGTTTATTTACTTCTAAATTCTTTAGATACAATAATCAGGATTTTATTGATTAAATTAAAAACAAAATTCCTGAAAACAACAATTGCATAATAATTCAATTAATTTTATATAATTATTTGATAAAATAATAATTTATTTAAGGTGCTTACAATAGTTTATTATAAAAATAATATTCTCAGGTTTATGAGTGTAAAAACATCTCTAATATAAGTTGGTGTGTATTTCAATTATACATGACTCTTCAGTTCTGATAAAATGAAGTTAATCTAATATATAAAGATGAAAGTTTGTTTGTTTGTTACCCATCGATTTTCCACCGTTAGTGCTTGTTAGCCATTGATTTTTCGGTACTTCCGTGTTATCTTACCCCCAAAAATTAAATTATAAAATACAATTAAAATAACAATATAAAAAATGAGAGAATACATTATTGATGACGTTATTGAACATTATTGAACATGAATTTATTAAGACTATATGTGATTATGTGAATTTGTGAGTTTATGTGGCGCAAACGTGTTCTAAGCAACAGTGTCGATGTGTTCGACACTATTCTCAACGAAATTGTGGTTTTCTGGCCACCTGGATGACCATTTACAAACTCTTTACAAACATTTGCTGAGTTTGTAACTGTGATTTAGAAAATAAATATAATAATTATGTGTGTTCTTTTTTAATTTAATTTTTGGGGGTAAGATAACACCGAAGTACCGTTGGATCTAGAGTGCTGAAATTTTGCTTGTGACCCTCATTTGACTCGGGACAGGCCATAGGCTATGTTTCAACCCTAAGTGACCACCCCTAGGGTACCCTGAGTAGGTTTGTTACTCTCCCTGGTCAGCAATTTACCATATAAATAATAATTTATTATATGCTTGCTACTTGCAGTTGAAAGTAATATAATTTAGTCAAAAGTTTTCAAAGCAGAATTCAAACATGGAGAATTTGAATTTTATTTGATTAGTTAACCAGTTTGCAATTGGAAAAATATTGCCAGTTATTTTTCGATTTCAATTGGAGTGCGTTTTCGATATTACAAATTGAAATTTATTTTGAAAACTTTTCTTATTATGAATTAAACATGGAATTGAAGCTGTTATAAAATTAATACTGGAACATAATAACATTATTAAACAAAAAATTAATTTAACCGTTTGCGGACGGAATTCGTATCGTATAAGCCATTTAAGGCCAGCACTGCTGGCCTACCGTCCGCAAACGGTTAAATGAATTATAATAAATGTAAACTCGGGCGAAGCTGGGTACAACAGCTAGTTTATAATATTAGCTATTTTAGAAATGGTTTTCAAGTAAGATTTTAAATGTTAATAAAATTTTGAAGCTTAAATTTTAATCTCATATAAATATGAGATCATTATTCAAGCTTTTAAATATTACTTTATACTACATTTCAAGGGATAATTTTTTTAAATTAATTTTTAAGCATTTTTTAGAATTTATGCAATTTAAAGTGAGTTAGAATTTATTCAAAAAATAAAGTTAATCGTCAAATACATCTATTTATTAAAGTCTTTAATTTCATTCAAATTATCACTTACAAATACAAAAATTTGGATAAAAGGATAAATAGGTTTTTAATGTCTTTAATTTAAAGACATTAAAAACCTATTTATCCTTTTATCCAAGTTTTTGTATCTGTAAGTGATTATTCGAATGAAATTTTCCGTAATTTCAAGTAATCTTCCAAAATCATAGCAATTTTCTTAGTTTCTATGACATTAATTATTCAGATTTTGTGATGTTCTGAAATTCTATCAAAATATTACTTCTATTTTCTTCCCAAAAGGACCTCGTTGAATATTTGAAATATTTTTCATTTTTTAGCAAAAAAATTTTAATGTAAAAAAATGTAAAAATGTAATATTTCTACATATCAAAAGTCTATTTATATTTTATTATATTATGTTTGTGTGTTAAATTAATTTTTTCTGTCACTTTTTGAATTTCCTTAGTAAATGCTTTAATTCCTTGCAATATTAAAATTCACACCCAGGCGCAATTGATAAAGCTAATTTTTATATTACAGTAATTTGTAATAAATTATTTATTAATTAAATGATTTTTTCTCTTTTTTATTTAATATAAATATTAGATTTCATGATAAGATGTAACACATTTAAATATTTTAATATATACAAAAACTTCACATTTCACCTAAAATGTATTATTTCGTCATGCATTTAGGGTAGAACCTTTTAATGTGATGATAGTAATTTCTCAAATTACTATATTAGGTAGTTAGTAGACCCCTACAGTACGACCTTCCGATGTCCTCCTTAGAAAATATTTTTTAGTTACTGCCGGGGACTACACTTAAATTTTTCAAATTCACACTATAGTGATGGGTTCTCTTTGACCGAATAGATTTTTTCTATACAAAAACCAGCCATCACCTCATACTATAGTGAGGAGGTATCTTTGGACTCTAATTTTTTGTACACAAAATCCAGCCCTCGTTAAAAAATTTATAGTTATAATAATTCATCACATCGAGGACTAAATGGATTAAGATCGATTGATATCACATCAAAAACATCGGTAAGTTCTAAAAAACCTGTAAAAATTACAAAACCTAAATATAAAGTCGGTGACCATGTTAGAATTAGTAAAATTAGTGCATCACCATTTATTTAAAATTTCGATACAAATTGGAGTGATGAAGTTTTTTGAATTTCAAAAATTAATACTAAGCAAAGTCCTTTAACGTATTTCATCAAAGACTATGATAATAATATAGTACAAGGGAAATTTTATGAACAAGAATTACAAGTTATTCATTTACCTAGAGTGTTTAGAATTGAAAAAATATTGAAAACTAAAAGGTCGACAAGGATAAACAATACTATGTCAAATGGCATGGATATCAAAACCCATCATGGATATCCGAAAAAATATATGGGGATATATCATTGTACTAATCTCTTTCGCGGACTATAGTCGCGCTTATAATAATATTCGGCCGATATATACACATATCTACACCCTCGAATGCACATACCTTTACATATTCAGATATATATACATATCAATATACACTTCAGATGTTTATAATATGTTGTAGACTTCCAGTCAATAATCCCTGAATACTGAGTAATTAGCAATTATTTATGTTTAGGTTTTTAGTTCTTGCAGCAAAGAAATTATTGACTATGAAACTGCAAACATGCTTTGACAATGCTGGGTTGCAATGGAACAAATTTGTATCTTTGGCTACAGACGGTGCATCATCAATGTGTTCGTAAAACATTGGTGTTGTTGGATTAGTGAAAAATAAACTACAGAGACTCAATTTACTTAACTTTAGCAGTATACACTGCATTATTCACCAAGAAGCCTTGTGCAGTAAAAGTATAAAAACGAAGGATGTCATGGATGTAGTTTTTAAGACTGTTCATTTTATAGGTGCACAATGGCTAAACTACAGACAGTTTGTTTCATTCCTCGAAAGTATGTACAGTGAATATCGGAAAATTTTGTATAAGAATGAAGTTAGATGGCTCAGTCGTGGAAATATGTTGAGCCGTTTTTTGCTCTAAGATGAGAGATTGACTCTTTTATGAAAATGAAGAACAAAGAGGTTCCACAGCTTAATGATCCCACTTTTATATGTGACCTTGTTTTTTTAACATATTTAACTGATCATCTCAATGCTTTGAACATGAAGTTGCATGGTAAAAAACAATTGATAACTGAGATGTATGACAGCGTTAAGTCATTCAAGGTTAAACTGATTTTTTGGGGGAAATAGTTAGCAGCAGGAAACTTAATTCATTTTTCAACTCTAAATTCCTTGGAAGTTGTTGTATCCAAGTCATTGCAAGAGTATGCAAATATAATGTCTAACTTACATCAACAGTTTGAAGTGTGGTTTAAGGATTTCAGGGCGCTTGAACCGCATTTTTCTCTATTTATAACACCATTTGCTGCTGAAATTGGCAATGTTGCAGAGGACATGCAGATGGAATTAGTTGATCTTCAATGTGATACGATTTTGAAGAAAAAGTATGCAGATGTTGGCATTCCAGAATTTTATAGGTTTCTTCCTAAAGATAAATTTCCCATATTTTGTGCTACTGTAATTATTTTAGCAATGTTTGGAAGTTCCTATATATGTGAACAGTTTTTTTCTTCAATGAAGATTAACAAATCTGTGTTAAGGTCAAGGCTGTCTGAAAAACATTTGCATGCAAAACTGAGACTGGTTTCGTCACAAGAAATTAAACCAAACATCTAAGCTCTGGTTGAATCAAAACGGTGCCAATTAAGTGGTCATAAAAGTTAATTGACTCAAGACAAGGCTACAGTGCTTTAAGATAAAAAAAACTGTCATATTAGGAATAAAATGTGCAAGTTGTAATGTCAACTAGTTGTATAGTAGTTGAATAAATATATGATTTCACTAGTTAAGCATTTTTCTGTACTGTTTTATGTTATAGTACTATAAAAAAATTTGATGCGGCCCTTGAATTGGTGTTCTTGTCCTAAATTGGCCCTCATAGTGAGTTGGGTTAGAGACCCCTGGTTTACTACGACATTCTATTGGATTGGATAAAACTTAAATTAATAATAGTTCCAAATACTAAAATGAAAAAATTTTAAAAAAACTATATAAATAATAAATATATACTATAGTAAATTATCGCTATAGAAAAATTGACAAAAAAATAAAAATTCAATAAAATAATTAAAAAATTTGCAACATTAACAAAATTAGTCTATGTACTGTTTTATTTAAAAATTGAATTCAAGTCTTATAGTCTATTCCTTTTTTACTGGAAATATTATTTGGAACCGAAATAATTGAATTTGTAAATAACGAACATTAACGAAAACCAATAAAGAAGAAAGAAGTCGAAAACTAATAAAGAAGAAAGTGAATTAAATACCAAAGAAATAACTAAGGTCTTTCTTTTATTGTTCTACAAATTAAAGTTTAAAATTGTAAAATTGTTATTGTTAGTTTATTATTTACATTGTAGCCATATTACACACATTCACCCCAGCTGTCCCGAGACAGTTTATTTACTGGTGACTCGGCTGAGTTCTTCAAACCTTCTTGACATACACGCATCTATAAACATAAATATAACATATACATAGAACTATATACAAACATTCAATTATAAATCATACTTCAGTTACTAATTATATGAAAACTCCAACACTTATTATTATTATTATTATTATTATTATTATTATTATTATTATTATTATTATTATTATTATTATTATTATTATTATTATTATTATTATTATTATATGTTTTAACCCTTAAAGTGCCAACATTTCTTAAATGATGCCTAACGTCAAAAACAAATTTGTTTTAATTAATGTGCGCTTAAAAATAATTAAAAATTTTTATTTCAATTAAATGTATTATTTATTTATTTACTATTTATCTATTTAATTTATCAAGTTACTTTATTTATTTATTTATTTATTTATTTTCAAAAATCATAATATAATTGTAGGAACTAATTGATAGAATATATTTATTGTATTCCACATATTTGTATAAAGTGTATTTGGAATTTGTGAATTTAGGAATGACATTACATTTTATTGGATACAACTCTCCTGATTTCTTGTTGTCTGAATATTACATTGCGATGGTGCAGTCTCTATGATCCGAGCGTAATTGCTGATTTGAACTTGACGTATACATTGACTGCATGTTCTGGGATCTGAAGACGAGGAGTGCCAACAGCAAGTTTACGAGATTGATCGTTCGTAATGCCCATTCGATATATTGGTGAAGCATTTCTTTGATTCATAAATTGTTCCAATTGCAGAGTTGAGCACACTTTTTATTGATTAAAATGATCTCCGTCATGCAGTAGAGCAGATTTATAACGATCGCGAGAAGGTAGTGGTAAAGATGAAGAGTGCGAAGATTAAATAAGACTTTAACTGAGGTAATGTAAAATAATTAACCCAATAAATTTTATCAAATTAAGGGTTTTTTATACTTTATGAGAAGCCTTGAATATACTCATTTTTTGCACAAGACTAAAAATTTTAAAATTATTCAAGGGATCTATAAAGCAATTTATACATTAATATATATTACAAAATATTTTTAGACATACTTATTAAGAAACAGACGTTTACAATTACATTCAAAAAAGAAATGATTAACACTATGGAACGAGGTAACTCGTGTTATAAGGCAGGAAATCACTTTAATGGGCGTGATAGATGCCAATATAATCACTCTATGTTCCAGCAATAGAACAAATGAAAGCTCAATCATCATCGATGATAAGAGTTTCTGGTGGTGGAAGAAAGACATTGTAAAGGGCTCTTGAGGAAGTATTGGTAAATGAGATAATCCAGTTAAGAATAATGAAGATTAAAGTCACGAGAATGTATATTAGTGAGAGAGCATCTTCTTTGGCACAAGAAAATAACATCGTTATGCAAGCCACCGTGAATGGGGTGACTGGGTATATGCAGAGACATGGCCTCAATCTCAGGAGGACAACAATTTTCACAACATCAGATGAAGAGCTAGTTTCGCGTGCTGTGAATTACATGTACTATCTGTAAAATACCATTCCAAACGTAAACCTTTCAAAAACTGTTATGATGGATGAAACAGCCGTCATTTTTGAAGATTGTAGGACACAAACTGTTCATATACAGAGTAGAAGGCATGTTGTAAAGAAGTCAACAGTATTTGCCTCAATGAGAATAACTGCAGCACTTTCAGTATGGGCAAAGTAAAGCAAATAAAGCAAAACCGCTTATTATTCACAGAGGCTCCGAGTTTGAGCATTGAAATCTTCTCAGGCGATCGGACTGACCCTGTAGAGTCGTTCACATTGTCATATTCATACCCTTTCAAACTATACTGGCAGCGTTTTATACAGCTGATTCATGGTCCTGTATCCTGTACAGCTCTTATAAAAGAGTGGACATAAATAGTCACACAGTCTCAGTACTGAAAGTTAACCTCTAGTAAAGCTGCTTACTGTACCAAGTTCCGATAAAGATAAAGCAATGGCTGCGTAAATATGAATAATCCGAAACGCAAATTTCTCACCTTAACAAATAAGCACACGCTCGATTCCGCAACAAATAACAAATGGTTCGGTTAGGTGTTAGCTGCCTGCATCTGCACATTATAGCAGTATGATATTCTAAATACATACGGTACATAACATCGTGCAGCAGAATAAATTCAAGTTAACTACAGTTCGGGTGTCCTAGTTGTAAGATTAATGTAAAATTTAAATTAAAGTTAAATAGTATTAAAGTTTTACAAAATTTAATAATAAATAGAGTTATTACAAACCATTATAATGAAAAGTTTGAATCTAGTGCACAGAAGCGCCAAAAAAACGTCTTTTTAAAAAATTAGCACAGTTGCAACGTGGATCGATTGATCGTTTTATTAACAAAACTGAGTGACTCTTTACGAACAAATATCACAGCTAGCCTATCACCAGATCCTCCAGTAGCCGTAAACTTATTACCGCTAAAAGATGTTGTTAATGAAGATTTTAGTCCTCCGGTGGAACTACTCGTACAGCCTAATCAAACGCAACCGAAGACAATATGCTGCCATTGTTGAACACTGCTAGGCATGTTGACACGATGCCAGAAGCCGATCAAGGTTTATGGAATATAGGGAGCGAGATGGTGAATTATTGGCTGCAAATGTTGCCTAAAACTTGTGCAAATCGAGATGGCATATATGTTAATTCGTTATGGCTTAGAACTGATTTCTAGACCCACAAATAAGTTCGTGACTGAAAGGTGTCGGTACATAGCTACTCAGCACTAACTTTAGTAAAAATCCAAACATCTAAAAACACCAACTAAACAATAATAAAAAAGAAAAACACACACAAAAGTTAAAACATCTCAATAAAAGTAAAACAAAACATAGCAAGAAGTATTACACGTATTATACTAAAAAAATCAAAAAACTCTGAACCAAGGCAATCAGATAGAATTAAAGACAAAAATAAAATAAAAACTTTCAAAAAACTTAGTTAGAGAAAATTACAGCTATTTTAGATTAGAAAATCCAGAACAATCCATAAAAAAAATCTAGCATGGCTGCCAAAGACCTAATAAAAGTTATTAAAAATAAATAATTTAGTTAAAAAATAAAAATTGTTAAGAAAAATCTGCAGAAAACAATTTAAAAATTAACATGGAATGTTCTGGAAATTCCCAAATCCATCATGGAGGCAATTTTAGCAAAAAATCATTACAAAATAAAATTTTGAAAAATAAAACAAAAATTATTGCGAAAAAATCGCCTGGAAAATTGATAAAAATTACCGATGGAAAATTCTGTAAAAAAAATAATTTTTCAATTGGAATTAGACTGATTTTCAGACAGTGTAAACACTTGTTTTTGACATTCAATATTAGCTCTCAGTTTTGCAGTCTATGCCATCGGGTAAGATTGAATTAAATTTGGTAAATTTTATGTATTGTAAATTTATGTAATATTATAAGCTAATAAAATGTTATATATAATTTGGATTAGTTAATTGTTAATTTTTATTTGTTCTTTTTATCGTTTACTTCTAAGTTTTAATATTTAAAGTTTACACGAATGGTACTTTATACGATTTTTATATTTTTATCAGTGCAACCAGATCGGAATACGTTCGTAAACCGTTAGCACTCCTGCCAATGGATTGCGAATGTTGAACAGTTTGTAGCATTATTTTGAATAGGGATAGCATAGGAGGGGTTCGTCGCTGCAAGGGTTTTAGTAGGACATATGTTAGAATTAAAAATACAAGTAGATCCCTGTTCAAATTTTTTGAAGGACAAGTTGAATTTTCACAGGTACTGTAGAGCATAAGGGATGACATTTATTAACTGGGAAATAAATTATCTACAAATATTACAGAAACCACATAACGACTTATAAACGGGAAATTTAAGGACGGATCCCTGCGCAAAATCTTGAAAGATAACATTAGAAAACATCTAGTAACGAGGACCACAATTAAATGAATACATGACAACACTCTAACAATAGAATAGATGAGGAATAACGGCGTAAGACCTTCTATCGGCAGTCTAGAACCCAAAACGAAAATCGACCAAGTATTTCCTCTCTTCGACATAGTGCCTGGTAATTTGGGATTCTTGTAGAGCTGTGTATCAGAGAAAGTAAAGAATCATTGCAGGAAAACAGGTATACCCGGTGAGTTGACTCCATATCTTCTAGCGGGAGAAATAGGTATCTATCGTGAATTCAAGGATAAATTTTCAAATTTGATCAATACGTAAAAGCATTCTGACAACTTACAATATACACGCAGTGGAAATCCAAGGGCTCCAAAACCCGAAACGAAAATATAATGTGTAGTTTTAGCAATAGGGCTCACCTACTTATTGTTTTTCAACTATTGTGTACAGTACCAACATGGTCGTCGTCCTGGGTACACAGATGGCATAAAGAAAATAGTCCTGAAGGCTTTTAGGAAGGAGTTGTTGGTAAATTAAAAGCTAGGCATAAGTTTGACAGACCAGGGAACCGGAAAGCTAATAATTTTGTAAACGAACATGTTTAGCAAATTGAACTTTAACCATAAAATTTAGAAATGCCCCAACAGAGCAATCACGACTAAGAGGAACGACAAGCTGAATCCATCACGAGACTCAGAACCAGATGGATTTGGTATCATATCCATGATTTAATGAGATGTGGACTGGAGGATCTTGGTCCAGTCATCCGAACCGGACCAGAACCTTGAGCTCCGGTGAGGGTCATACAGGAACCATTCAACAGCCCGAGCAAAGGCTGAGATAGAGGTTGCGGAGGCTAAACGCAAACTCCGACGAATCAAAGCTCAGATTTGTGCCGTCGCAGCGGGCATATCAATAAAGGCCGAAAAGGAGCCGACACCTCGGAAACGAGGAAGGCCGCCAATTAAGACGAGTGTTAACTAGAATTGGATTACAACCCCTATCAAATACGACGGACATATTTATAGCTTTGATCTTAGTACCCTGTAGGTTCTTTCTGGGCATCGGTGTATATGTGCTCGTATATGTGCTCGTATATGTGCTGTTTTTTATATTTTTTCATTAATTGTGAATCTTGATAATTGCAATTGTGTATGATAATTTACCGGCATTATTTCAGAGTTACGATGTTAAGGGTCAATAGTTTTATTCATATTGATTGTAATATATTAAAGATCTGGGATCTTGTGCTTGGTTTGGTATAGGTGGCATTTGGCTGTCGGTTAGATTGGAAATCACTTCATGACAAATGTTGGGATGTCAGTACGATTGGAATAAATATTTAACCAAAATGTAGAAACTGATTAAATTTCGTGGCCAGTTCGTTTACCCCTTTGTTTTTTAGTGTTCAAACTCCTAGTGAATTTACGGAAAGACCGAGAGCAAGCCCAGCAACAAGTGGAAGTATTCAAGGCCAGAATCTCCAAGTTTAAGGGGTGATGTCAATAGCTTGAGAGAACCTGGGTTCAGCCCCACCGAAATGAAAAAACGATTGATGCTCATAAAACAACTCCAACTCCAAGCAGCCCAGGATTAGACGGAGATTCGCGTCCTAAAGATCCAGGTACGTACTCAGGAGACCCATCTCAACCAACGGGTCATCGATCGATAGATGATTGAGCGGATCCGGCCTCTGCCAACCGAGCTGGCCGAAATTTACCCACCGGCTCAACCTAGCAAGCCTTTACGTAAAAGGGTGCGACGCGACATGCGGGAAAAGTTGAAGAGACTTCGACTGGCCAATGCTGCTCAAAAATTGGAAATTAACCCGCATGAACTTGAATCACGAGTTGTAGTCGAATAAATAATTAGGAATGTTCACTGAAAATTTGCCCTAAGAAGGATGCGTGCGTGACTGAATTGATGAAAATGATGTGTATGTGTGACAAGCGTGATGAGTTGATCATTGATTTTCAGCCAATGTACATTACCAATATGGTCTTTGTCATGGGCATACAGATGATAAGTGGAATAATCATGAAGGCGTTTAGGGATGAGTCGATGCCAAATCCATAAGAAACCCTAGAACATTTAAAACAGACACCGACTAAGCCCCAACATTACTGTCACGTAAATTTCTGAATTCCACTTCAATATCCCCTCCATTCACTGTCAAATGGCATTAATGAAATTCTCTATCCCTCGTAATTTTTGATATGGTAAAAAAACAAAGCTAAATAATAATAACTTGGGGTACGATGCAAATGTTCATACTTTCTACCCATAGTCAACGTGTTAATTAATTTCTATTAGAGTTGTGTTATTAGCTGACTTACATTTGGTAAATGTCATAACCAAAATGTCGTCATCGTTAAGAATTTTATTGATCTATCTATTTCCAACAATTGTTTTTCGATTATTAATGAATAAAATATTTCAATTCAAATTATATCTAAATTCCGAAAAAATTCATAACAAATAAAAACGAATTTTTAAAAATATATTGCAAATAATGCCAGTTGTCAAGGACAACTAACATAAAACAAAATAAGTACAGAAATACATATTTCATTTATTACATGGACTTTTTGTGTTTCTGAGATCTTTGCCTCCATCTAATAAATTATATATTAATTATATATTAACCATTAAAATAATATAATTTATGATTAAGTCTTACTTGGCCTCATTTCTTGTGGTTATGTATTCAAAATACAAAATATTTGGAATCATTGTCGTATCTCGCAACATGAAAAATTCACCAATTATTCTGCAATTATATCGAAATAAATTATTGAAAATTTAATTTATATTTCGTGTTCTCGATCGGGTAAATACTAGAATCCAAAGACAACACATGGACAAATTTAAGAAAGTTTATTGGAAAAATAAAATAGAGGAAAAATAAAAGAGGAAAAATAAAATAGAGGAAAAATAAAATAGAGGAAAAATAAAATAGAGGAAAATAAAATAGAGAATAGTCCAAATGATCTGTAAGGAAAAAAATCGATATTTTTTCAGTTTTAAATATCTTAAGTGATGAAACAAAGTTCAAATTGAATGACATAATTTTAAACATTTGAGAGTTAAGAATCCAATTATCTTTACAGCCTCATTGCACACTTGATTAAATTTAGGTAATGTGCCAGATGAATTAAATAATGAGTGTACAAAATGGGCAACCATTATTATTTTTAAACCCCAGTTATGTTTTCAGTACCATTTGTGCATATTCCGACACTCTTACTCTAATTCAAGACGGGTCTTTCAAACTCATCATTTTAAGACACTAGTGTGGCCAGTTGAATGAAGAAAAAACAAGCTCTTCACTGATATCCACTTTTACATGTACAGAGCAGTAATTTCTTTATTAGAATGGCAAAATACGTGTATATGGAAAACAATATTAAAAATTGATACTTTTAACTATCTACGAAATGAAATAACCATATGTTTTCTCCGATGACATTTAGACGCTTACTTATTGTGCTCAAACGAAATATTGCATGTTTTTGTATTCCACATTCACGGGGGAAATGTGTTATTTTCAATTGAATTCCGCTAATATTATTTGTTAGTAGTGTTCACTATTAATCTGTTTTCCTTTGATATTTCATTTATTTTCATTATGACTATTGATTAAAAATTAAATAAAAATAAATTTTTTATCTATAAATGAAATATTAAAATTATTTGTTAAATATATGAAAGACACTTTTAATTAAATGCTAAGAAAATTATATAAATATCAAGGGAGAAGCTGCTAAATAATTGGTTAATATAGATAATTAATTATTTTATTTAATGATAAAAATATGAATCATATAAATTAAAAACTTACGATGAAGATATTATTGGAAATAGTGTAATAAAATATCTTTCAACAACAAAAAAATACAGACAAGCTATTATTGTTCCTATCATAGCTCCAGTGACTACTTGACTGGTAAAATGATAATAAAGATATACTCTAAAATAGGCATATGTCAGATATAGATAATACCAACCGGCACTAAATTACCGACTGAATGACACTAGGACCGATAATATAAATCCCACAATCAGTACGAGTGGACGCCATAATTCACTCAAATTGTTTTTTGTATGATGTAATCTACAATAAAGTTAGTAATGATACAAGTATTTAAATAAACATTATGATCACTGTGCCATAAAATTAAAAAACTGACCTTAATAAAGTTTTTATAAAAAAGAACGAGATTTGATCTTTCTGACAGTGAATGGTAAACCCTCAGTCACTGGCAAGTTTTTTAAATTTTTCTGTATAAAATCATGGGCTAATTTTATGCGCTAATTTATACTAATTATAAGGATTATATTACTGGAATATAATAAGGTGAAGAAAAATCTAGGAATGGAGTTGAAATATCATAAACTTATGTTATACGCGATAGTAGGATACCCCGCGGAATTGTGTAAAATAAATGAAAATCACGCAAAATTACTTCTGTACTTTTAACTAATGAAAAAAAATCAGTACAAATTGCTGGCTTAATTAATAAAATTCAAGTATAGTTTTCAGAAATGTATGAATATATGAATATACTAAATGGACAAACCAGGATTATGTTACTTGATACTACGATGCCACAGGATGAAAATAGACATATTACAACGAAGCATTTCCTAAATTCATTAGAACAATTCCTCTCTTTAATTGCACATTAACAGCAGAGAACTGAATCAATGAAGATTTATAGAACTAAATCAGGAATTGCTTCATGAAATCACTTCATTTTTCTACTTAAAACGGATTATAAGTGACTGACTATTAAACATAATTTGGATTCAGATTTCATGAATTTCTCGAACCTCGGCATAAAGACAAATTACGTAGTTCCATAAACGGTTTCAAATAAAAATTATTATTTTTCAAGTCGCAGATGCCAACAAAATATTTATAAACCTTATTTCAATTTTAACAGTAGATTTACTGAGTGAGCCAATTTCACTCATTTAAAATTCTATTGCTACATCTATATAATACTGATTTATTATTTTTTGAATACATATGTTGGTTTTTAGATACATCATGAAATATAGGTAAATATTAATTACTCTCTACCGACTCACTCATTTCGCATATCGAATTAGGTATACCTATTTTTACGGCTATTTTTACCCGTAAATCTAGTGTTAAAGCAACTATAGAAAAACAATATGTTAAGAACATTGATGGAAGTCAATGGAGTTTGAATTTGATATAAAACCATCTGAAAATATTTTTTGCATTTGCTCTAAAAAGAAAAATATCCCTGCTAATTGCTAATGAAGATTTGGAGCGAAAAATTGAAAATGAACTATTTTATATATCTTAAATTGAATAAGAAAAACCGGCATCTGAAGTAATTGCAAATAATCGCTGATAATCTATGAGTAGGTTGTCAGATTATTCCTGGCGAATGGCACCGAAAATCACTGGAGAAAATTGGATATTTAGTGGCAAGAAAACGATAAAAATTAATCAGTAAATATTTGTGGCATTTAAAGAAATATTTTTGCAAATAAATCATCATAAATTTTAAAATGTGCGTCGTTTAATGTATTGCACACATAGATTTTGTACAATACTTTGCAAGTGTTAATCCAGCTGAAATTATATGGACTACCACGGATTCATGAGATTCCTATGCATTCAATTATTTCCAAAAAAGTTTCACTTACTTGTATATGTATAGTCGTCAGAGGAATATCGAATTTAAGCCCGAAGAAGTAAATTCAGGCGTTCCTTTTTTGTATTTATTTCTGTAGATAATTCAAGGGTTTCGAAAGAGAAAATTATATGAAGCGTAGAAGCATTGAATTATATCCTACTACAAACTATAAATGCAGTTGTAATATGTAAGATTTTAGATCTTGGCATTATATTCAACTTTTAATAAAGTGTAAAGGGCATAGTCAAGCTATTTAATTGTTTAATTCTCTATATGTATCCAACGAGCTTGTAGATAAACTCTAGACAGGTACATTACTTGACTCAATTCAAATTAAACAACTTAATTACACTATTTTTTAAATTAAACAACCTTGTTTTATGTAATAGATAAAATAAGTTCAAAGCTATTTTAGTGTCATTCGAAATCAAAATATATATTTCTAGACAATCACCTGGTTTATTGCGTCAAAATATGCATTACGTCAGAGTGTGACCTATCGGTAATATATGGTTTAATTGGACATTTATCCCGAACGCATGGGTGCAAGATTTTTAAACTAGTAGTATCAGCCTAAGATTTGTTGGTCAATGGAAAAGTCATGAAATGCCAAATTACAGTGATAGTGAGGCTGATTTACATAACAACACAAACCATCCGATTTTTGGTTCGAAGAAAGTATCTGACTATCAAATTTCTATATGGAGTTTTCTTCTGAACGCGAAAATTATTTAGAATTTTTTTATAAATATATGATGTCTACATGGTAAAAAAATGTACAGGAATACCTTGAACAGTACGGTTAATCGGTTCTGGAATTTAGCCGTACTATTTGAAACCGGACTATTCGAGGCATTCTGGCACTAATAAATTTACGGACTTAGTACCCCTATTAAGAAATTTAAAAATCGTGATTATAATCTAGTAAACAAAAAATATTTTGTTATGTATTTTTATTTTTCTGATATTCAATAGCAAAACAAGCATATTTAACACAGTTGTACATTTAAATATATATTTATTGAAATTTATAAGTCGGCAATACCAATTCATTGCAACTAAATCAAAAAAAAGAATTTATTTCATTTTAAAAATATTAAAAATAGCTGATGAAAAACAAGTAAATAAAATTAAATAAACAGAACAATTTAATTTAAAAAAGATCAACAAAAGCAATTCACTTAAATTCAAAATTTCAAAACTGTACTATAGAGAAACCGTATTGATCGAAACCGTACTATGCGAGGTATTCCTGTATATGTAAATAAATTTTTATTGTTGTGTTATTAAAAATTCAATGTTTCCCTCTTATGCCCTGTGCTCACAGAAAACCCGAAAATAAACAAATTTCGATGCATCTTTACATCAATTCCAAAACTGCAATGATATACAGAACGTCTTAAAAAACTAAAATAATATTAAGAGAGGAAAGGTGTAATTAAAAGAAAGATATCGCGTTTATATGTGGTTTTCCCTGGCGACACGATTATGGATATAACGTATAATTAATAAATTTCCGTCGTACTTTAACAGAAAGGTAATAATAATAATAATAATAATAATAATAATAATAATAATAATAATAATAATAATAATAATAATAGTATAAAATGATGATTTCTTGGTAGCAGCATTTATTATTTAAAACAATAAAATGATAATTTAAGCCTTTTGCTGCAAATAATGTATTTAATGAAAGAATTTTCGACTATAAGATAGTCCTTGTCAATCTACAAAAACAAAGATTGACAAGGACTATCTTATAGTCGAAAATTCTTTCATTAAATACATTGTTTGCAGCAAAAGGCTTAAATTATCATTTTATTGTTTTAAATAATAATAATAATAATAATAATAATAATAATAATAATAATAATAATAATAATAATAATAATAATAATAATAATAATAATAATAATAATAATAATAATAAGCATAGATATAGTATTATTTCAGTAGAATATTGGCCTTTCTCGGAAAACAAGATAAATGTAATGTTTTATTTCAGCAGACTTCAGCCATATTTTGAGAGTTATTAAAAGTAGATATCCATGTTGTATTCATTGTTTTTGTAATGACAAATTTCCCAGTAAGCCGTATACAATTAGTATCACAAAATATTAACATAATGACATTGGTGAATTAATTTAGATAAAAAATTAATCTTAATTACTATACTAGCATTCAAGTGTTTATGGTATGATACATCATTCTATCCAAACTTCAAACTTTGTTAAATGAACATGATTATGACTATATGCATACGAATATCACGTTGCCAACATTTTTTAAGTTTAGTTAAGGATTGCGTGCTACATAAACTTGACAAAATGATGAAACGAAACCGGAAACATTAATTTCATATTGAAAATACTTTTAATTATCTATGGCGGTAATGCATAAACAACAAAATCAAATTCTGATCAAATGAATGAATTTGAACTTTACGGAATATCGAAATATTACTCGCCTCAAATAATAATAATAATATCCAGTACAATACCGGCTCGGAAAGAAGCTGATAGAATAATCCCACTTTATCTTTAAATTTATATTCAGATATTAATTTTTTTCAATTCTCAACAATTCTCCTATTCATTAACCACATCACATGTTTCTCTAGATCTATGAAGTCTACCAAAACTCATTTAAAAATTCCAAACTCCTTAAAGTCTCAAAAATTCAAAAACTTTATCTCGTATTATTTGGAAGTTGATTGAAATATTTCTTACTCTAAAGTCTCGTAGGAAAATATAAACGGCTTGTCAACATTTTCAAAAAGCGCGCATTATGAATTTGAGTATCTAAAACCTAATCAGTTTTGATAACTTGAAAATTCGTAGAGTAATTCCATATTCTTTAGCAATATCAGTTTTTCTCTTAGTATTTACTTTGTCTAATATTGACATGTTTTCTTTTAATGAACTCTTTTATCTTTTCTTTTATTTCTGTAATTGTATTTAGTAATTTAAATTCGCCACTTTATCTGTATTAAATTTCTTTTGAAACTTTAGGAAATTAAAGTCAGTAAAAAATAAAAAAACGTTAACTTTACGATGCTAATAATTTAAATGAAAGAAAGGTTAATGAAAGGAGAAGACTCAATGATAATTATAGGCTAATAAAAAGCATAGCCAGTCATTAATCATATGGTTATGGGATAACACACATTTCAAGCCGTTCAAAAATCAAAATTTCATCATAATTTTGTTTTATAAAATAAACAATGTTTATAATTATTTTGTTATTGCAATTAAGTGGCAGTTCAATAAAAGGAATTCCAAATCAAAACAAAAAACTTACCGAAGCAAAATAAATAGTGAAAGAAAAGAAAATAAAAACCAAATAGTTTGAGAGTGATCTGATGGCATTCCATATGAGCTTAATACATTACCGTCTAAACAGAATGCAAATAATATATGAAAATTAATTGTTTAATTCTACTTGGCTTATTTGGTCGAGCATGTTTTAGGAATAATTTTAAAATTAAATTAAAAAAATTATTTATTAAGGCACCAAAGAGAAAAAATATCTAGAAAAAATATAGAATCATAATTACTAGAGTATAAAATTACTGTATAAATATCCCTGCGGAATATTACTAACGTAATGAGAACGACATAACTTAATATCGGAATTAAACTACACCAGGCTAAAAATTGTCCAATTATATCACCTAAACGTAAACAATAAATTTTTTTTAATTAATATAGACTAAACCTGATTGATATTCAACGTGGAAGAAAGTAACTGCTTTCCAGATTCCCATATCAAACAAAAAATGTTCACTAATATGCTCAAAGAAATCTAATAATTAAATTAATGCTAGAAAAAAATGATTATTAAAACAAAAGATTTAGTATTATGGGAAATTTACATACTAACTTTGGATTCAATTAAATAATTGATAAAATAAATTTTATATTTAAAAATATTAAAATTGTCAAGAAATTTATAAAATTAACTGAAAGAATTATTGGAATCTAATATTCAAATGAAATTAATTAAAACAGATTAGTGACGTGTTTGCAATGTAAGACAAAACTGATGAACTTCCGGGTAAATATATATTTATTCATAGCTTTTGTTCTATTATTACTATATTCAAATATATTATTAAGACTAGGCTTGCTAACAGGTCTCTCCTACAGTGAAAATATTATTTTCTTCTCTGTGTTTTATTTATTTTCAATTGTTCTCTTCATTAATTTCGCCTATTTTTAATTATTTTAAGTTTATGTTTTTACAAAAAACTATGCACACATAAAGTTGTATCAACTTTCCCTTATTATTGGGTTACAATATGGTCTAACTGCAATTATCCTCATTTTCATTCTGAATCCGAAAAAATTTATTTCATTCCGCTATTTTCTATCCACTAAGTTACCCGATCCAAGCAAAATTAGTCTTGCATATTAGAGGTGGTCACAATCAAAAGTTGAACCCAAGCTCAGGGATTGTTAATGCTATGACGTGTCTCTGGGTGAGCCTACCGCGCCCTATCTGTAACTTGTGTTAGTGCTTATGGGTGCGTCATTTAGATGCTCTAAAGTTGTCATTAGATGTATCGTCGATTCTTAGCTAAACGTTTTCATGCTTATTTTATTTTTACCATCCACATAATCGTAGCAACAACCACGTTGATAAAATACATAGTGGCCGATAATAAATGACCCGGTGAGTTCTATTACTAAAACTAATCCTCAATGCATTTCATTTTCAGAAGGATAATCAGTTTTTTAGTATTAATAAATCTTATGTCTTCTAACAGATTCAAATGAAGGAAAAATGATGTGTATGTCGTTCCAGCGAAACTAAGACGCCCAGAACACAGTCAAGTTGCAAAGCACAATAGTGTTAAACCGATTTTCATAGCTTTTGTATATGAAGAACAAAAGGAAAATCCAAAAACTTTGGTAGTAGCTGTTGCCGATTCAAAAAATACAATCGTGACGTATAAATCACAATGACGCATGCTCGAGGTTTATAGGCAAGCAATTGAGTTGCTCTTTTCGAGAAGTCCTTAATGGATGCTCCAATATTGCTCGGATATGAACATTACATTTAAGTGTAAATTTATATTTAAAACTTGAATTCTTCAGCTCAAAATTTTAGTTTGCAACTCCTTGTTAAATTATGTGCAAAAGTATTTAACAATGTGAGGTTAATTGTACATAATGTTGTTGGTACAAAACAATGTGGGTAATAAATTTTACAAGCTGGTCTAACCCACGTGTGGAATACATGCGTTTTCCAGGGTTCTTAAAAGAGCATGTAATCTAATTTCCGTGTTTTTTGTCATAATATATCCCATGCAACTGTTTAATTCTAAGTTTAGTCAATAAATTTATTAAATATTTTTATTTTTGCATGCCTCCAAATTTTTTATACACTATTTTTACAATATCTAACAAATGGGTCTCCAAATTCCCATGCCACCTTCTGCAAATATAATTGATAGAGAAAGATTTGTAATCTATATTGTTCTATCTTTAACTTTTGCATTTTTAATATCATTTAAAATCATTCTGCTTCCTTATTACCTATAATTGTACTACAAGTAATTATTTTGGGATACAAATGCATTAAAAAAATTTAGAATAATTAAGCGATACTCATTTGTTGTCGTATGCATTACTTTTAAATTTCATTTTAAATTCATAATGATAATATACTTGATTTATAAACATTATAAATATTTAAATTATACAATGATAAAAGACGCATGTCGTTTGTAATTCATTTCAAATCACTGAAAAAATTTGACACCTTCAAGATCATCCGAGATTAGCAATTCAGCTCGCTTGTTTTTTTCAAGAATTCGAATTGCCGAAATAAGTATACTTTTGTCTAATCCATGAAATGGCTCATTTTCTGTTTCATCACCATCCGTTAATTCATATAAAGTGCATATTGTATTAACATTTCCACTTTTTTTAACCCATTTGTAAATCAAATCGCTCCATTCTTCAGTAGTTCGCCAAATTATTTTGCATGTAACTTTAGACCTGTATTATATGCACTAAATTAATTTAACATTTCAGTTGATTGATTATCTTTACTTATCGGTCCATTCAAGATTACCACGTTTTTGTAATTCATCTAATATACATGTTAATAGATCTGACCTAACTTTCCGATCTATAGACTTATTTGAAAATAATGGTGACTGATATGAATCTTTAATATTTAAAGTATATTGCTTGAAATTTTGGTGATAAGATAATACCAATTGACACCAAGAATCTATTTGTTTCTTTCTAGTCTCAGCATTTGGCTGGAGAGTGAAAAATGGTGGGAAATTATATTGCCAAGGCCATTCAAAATTTGACATCAAAGATAAATAAATTCTAGAAATTAAAATAGCAGAATTGAAAATTACAGAATTATTACACTTTAAGGAACTTCAGAAATCCGCAAATATAACTAAGTGTATATATTTAAACAAATACATAAATAGAATTTTTAGACTCCTATTTTAATAAATTTTCATTTATTATAAATAAATAAAAACAAGTATATCGTAGAATGCATAATTATAATACCATGACAAATAAAGTAAAACTTGTAACTATATTTGACTTCTAGTGCCAAATAATATACCATGGTATTGTATTTGGAATTCATATTTTTTAAATCTGTAATTATGTACATAATTCCCTTTTTTGTCTTTTTTATAACAGTTTTTATTATTTTAATGTTTACTGTTTTTCTATTTTCTATCAGTTTTTATTTTTTTTGTAGTTATACTAGGTGCGTTTTTTCTTAAATTTGTACGTTTAAGGTAGTTGAAAAACGTTAAAGGTATTTTATAATCAGTTTGCTTATTGATTGAAATTAATTTTCTTGCTGTAAATAAAGTTAGGTAAGTCATTAAATAAATAAATTAATTGAACATACATGCTATTATACAATTTTGTTCTTTTCGTTTTAGAATATTGTTTCTAAATATTTTAACCTCAAAACTATTTCACCAAAGCGAAAGTCGATACCTGTTTCAGAAAACTTTCACAAGTACAACGATCGAAACAAGGAGACCCAGGGCCGGATACGCTAGTATGCACTGTGCCTAGGGTATACGAACAATTAGAGGCCTCTAAAAAAATAAAATAAAATTTTTATCATTTTTTATTGAGTGAATTAAAATATAGAAATAAAAGCAAAATCAATCACTTTTATAATTAGACACTGTTTTAATTAAGTTTTTATACACAGCTGAATAAATTATAGACTAAATTATATAAACTCTGTGCATGAGCAAAATCACAAATAACATCTTCAAATGATAATTCCCACATTAAATCGTTTTCAATTGAAAGAAGTCCAAGAAAAGACAATCGTTCTTGTCCAATCGCTGACCGCAAATAATTTTTGATAAGTTTCAGTTTTGAAAAAGGTGGTTCACCTTCACAGCTTGATTCCAAAATTGAAAGATAAATTCGAAAAGCAATATTTACATTTGAAAAACTTGTGACCAATTTGTTTTCTATTTGGGCTGTTATCATTTCAGCAACAGATTTTGGGCGAACATTTTGGAAAACCAAAGAAACTCATCAGCAAATGCCTCTTCCAGATCTGATGAATATATCTTAATTAATTTGTTTGCTTTAGAAACTATTTCATCACTTGACAAAGATCTGCCAAGAACAAAACTAAACCTGTAATGTAATCCTGTGTAAGCTGCTCGCCGTTTATTCATCTCAATTATAACTCTGTCTATGATCACATAGAAGAACTGTATACGGAAATTGTCACTTAGCACTCAAATTTAAACTCATTTCGATATGATTCTCATCAATCACGACGTCGTGAAATCTTGTTCAGACATGTTTGTACTTTGTACATTCTTTGTAATCTGATTTTGTAAGATCTTTTGCATTACTTTCAAACACTTCGGATTTATTACGTGATTCATGAAAGTGTGTTGTGAGACTGTCATACAATATTATGATAGTGCACAGCTATGCCAGGCTGCTTCAAAGTTTTATTGGCTATATTAATTTATTGAAGTAAATCTTTCCAAATCGCACACATCAGCGCAGTCTCATAATAGTCTAAATTTGTTTCATGGACAGCGGCTGGTGGTTGGCGTTCGCTTTCAGCAATATCAAAAAATACTAGGCGAATCTCCAAATAGCTTGCATAAAAAGCCTTTTTAGCATCACTGCGTGCTGACCATCTTGTTTCTGACAGACTTTGCAGAACAGAAGCGTTTGCTTTATCCTTAATTCTTTAAATTTTGATCATTTCGGTATTGAAGCTGAAAAGAATATATATACTGACTGAAATTTACCAAAGTAGTTTAATGATGCTGAACAATACTCCACTGCAAATGAACCAACCAAATTTAAGCTTTGAGTAAGAAATGGTATCCAATCTGCTAAAGTGTTGATATTGTTAGATGATGAGGGTAGGCCCATCACCACATTTAACCTCAACAGATATTATGAGACAGGGCCCAAAGGATACAGGATCAATGTATACGCCGAAGAGCGTAGATAAACAAAATCCTCTCCAATAGCTCAACAATCCAATTTCCCAACAATTCAACAATCCAATTCCTCAAACAATAACAATAACCAACAATCCAATTCCTCAAATAACAATAACTGTTAATATTTTCTGTGCGTTAAACTTTATCAAATTTTATTGACATTGATCAACATTCTCTGTGTTTTTAAACTTTATTGAATTTCATTTTTATCCATCTATTCGATATAAATTTTTAGTTGTATTTTATTATAAATTTTATGTACATTCATAATTTGTAAACATAAAAAAATATATATATAAAGGGTATTTAAAAAAGAAATTGATATCTATAAATAATAATAATAATTTAAAAAGTATTAATTTTTACAAGTAATAATTAATTAAGGCCATAATTTCATATTAATATTTTAAGGCCAAGTTAAATGAAATGTTAATAATTAAACCAAGTTAAATGAAATTTAATATCAGTCTGACGAGACTGAAATAAATAAAATTAATTCACATACAGAATCTAAAATAAATAAAAATAATTTATTCAAAATATTTTAGTATATAAACGACTCACAAAATCAGTGTAATCGCCCAAAGATTTAGCGTTTAAACATTTATTCGAAGGTTAATCCTAAGAATATTATAAAACCTGAATCAGACAGAAACGATTCACATTTTGACCAAACTTACTAAGAAATAGCACGCACTACATAACATAAAACACAACATATATATTTTTACAAGCAGTTTGAAAGAAGTGATCAAAGAAATAATTGTTCGAGTTTGTGAATTATTCTAGAACTGAAATTGTCTACTTTTGGTAAATTTTAATTATAATAAATATTTATATACAGATTTGTTTTGATTTATACCTATATAAGAACCAGACAAGTTGA
>CAUHTR010001974.1:0-67095 GCA_959609185.1 Schmidtea polychroa | reverse complement strand
CACCTTTCAATATCAATCTGAACCTTGTGCAGGGATTATTCTTCCGATGGGAGATGTCCCTTTTTGGTACGCTCGATTCGAAAATATATAGTTATCACTAAGTTCAATTCTCCTTTGCTTCCTCTCGCTAGATTATCAATTTGGGTTTCTTTGACCTACTGGGAATTCTGTTTACTTGCCGGTCGCTTTTATACCCATCTCGTAATTTGATTTTTCCTTGTTAAATTATTTTGGATCCATTTTTCTCCGGGCTTCCTCTTATCTACCTAATTAGTTTGGGCAATTTTCTTCTCTTTTTGATAGCTTGCCCCAATTTAATTGTTCGTCGGCTGATTTAATTGCCTCTACCTAATTTGATTGACCATTCGTGTCCTCGCACACTGCTCGGGTTTTCCATTGGCTCGGAATTCCCAATAGCTCGGATTTCCTATTAGCTAATTAATTTTAGTTTTTTGTAATTAATTCTAATAGTCTAAACTGAAGTCTAAGCTTTTTAGCCATACCATGTTTGGTATTTTAGCATAGCACTGTGTATGGCTATTAATAGCTGAGAAATGGATAATTTCACAAAAATGGATTGAATTATTAAAATTATAGCTACTAAATGATTATTAAAGGTACCGTTAGAAATTAAAATTTTGTGTAAAATCCTATTTATTAGTATCATACTAATAGTATGAGTATTTAAAGATATTATTATGGAGCGTGATAATTCATTAAATTCGTGTTTTCATAAAAAGGTTACCCTCAAAGAAATTCACGCATTACTATAGGATTACTATCCAAATTTTCAAGCCCATATTAAACCCCTTGGTCATTCAGACAATTTTCAAAAAACATTTTATGTACTTTTATAGGAAATAATAGATAATTTCTAAACTTTCTCCCTTTTTCCATCAATATTTAAAAGAATTTTTTGAGGATTTATATTTATAGTAATTGCCCATTGTTTTTTTATTGTATGATAATAAGGAGTATTAGTAGAAAATCTTAACCAATCTATTCTTAATAGAATTCGTTGCCTATAACAATATAAACTAAAATTAATTTTCGTTCACAATTGTTCTATAGAGTGATTTTGTTTGCATTTCTCAAAGAGGTCCCAATATACTTTTAGCAAAGTTTTAAGTATATACTAGACTCTTATGTTATTTTTTATTATAGAGAACTTTTAACTCCTCAACAGCATTATGATTGGGGTCTCCGAGCATTAAAAACAGTTTTAAAAGGAGCTGCCAATTTGTTAGAAATGCACAAGTCGAAAATGAAGACGCAAGGAAGTGATACTATTGAAAATGTACAAGATTCTGATTTTGAAACCAAGCTTATTGTTCAAGCGCTTCGTGTTAATACATTATCAAAATTGACTTACGCCGATAGTATTTGTTTTGAAAGCCTCATAAAAGATGTGTTTCCCAATATTGATATTAAAGAAATCGAATATGACAATTTGGCAAGTGCAATTGAAGAGGTGATAAAAGAACAAAATATGGTTTCTTTAAAAGGTCAACATAAGAAAATGTTGGAAGTTTATGAACAATTACGTCAAAGAATGGGTGTTGTTATTGTTGGACCTTCTGGAAGTGGAAAATCAACAATTTGGAAATTATTGCGCCTGGCTTTAAATAAAATCGGTCAAACTGTCAAATTCTATGTAATGAATCCAAAAGCAATACCACGTACTCAGTTGCTTGGACATATTGATATTGACACTAGAGAATGGTCTGATGGAGTCCTTACATATAGTGCAAGACAAGTCGTTAAAGAACCTCAAGGTATATTATGTTTTTATTTTTTATTAATTAATATTTCTTTTAAAAATTATCTTTGATTTTAAAATAAATAAATATGTTATCAATAAATATTAAAAAAAATTGATGATTTTATAATTGGTTTGATTAATCTATAATATCTATAGTGTTTTCTATTTTTCTTGATGACGACAAGAAAATTGTCGAAATATAACGTTAAATGTATGATCCAGTGGCGCTTTCTAATAATTATATTTTTTATATTTTTAAACTAATATAAAAATATGATTGTTTCGTTGGTTTATGAGAAAATTGCAATTTTTTTGTATTCGACCAAATCAGGTCGGTAGTGGTCATTAAGAGCTTATCCCCTTCTCGCCAATATTTTTTATTCTTTTTTTATTTTTACACAAAGGAACATTAACAAATCCTATAATATAAACCAAAATCTAAACTTAGTATAATTCTGTAAATTTTCTCGACTGAAAGGAAATATATGCTAAACTGTCTAATGCAGCGGTTCTTAAGCCGTGGTCCGCGGCCCAATGGTGAACCGAATAAACTTTTCAGTGGACCACGAAACAAAAATAATCCTTTAAAAATTTTGGAATGTTTAAAATGTTTAAAATAATTGTGACCTAAAATTATAAAATCAAAATCACCGATGAAAATTTTTACTAATCCATAAACACGCACAAATTGTGAAGCTTAATTTAATTTAGTGGTCCGCAAATTTCAGATTTTTAAATAGGTTTAAGAACCGTTGGTCTAGTGTATATATTCAATTGTAATTGTATGTGAAATCTAAGTTTTAGCTTGCACGTATTAATTTGTTTGATTAGGAAAAAGTACCCCAGTTAACTCGGTTGAATGCGTTAAGTGGGTAAATTATAAATTATATTCCATTGAATTTATTTTTTAAGAAATATTTTGAATTTATTTAGAAAACGTAGTATTTACATTAAATTTTATGGTAAAAGGTAAACTTAGAACTTTTTCTTTTCTAAGCTTCTATATTTCCAAAAATTTAAAGCAAAGATTTTTTAATATAGAAATCCAGTCATGGATTATCTGTGATGGTGACATTGATCCAGAATGGATTGAGTCTTTGAACTCTGTTCTTGACGATAACAGACTTTTGACAATGCCTAGTGGCGAAAGAATCCAATTTGGTCCAAACGTCAACTTTATTTTTGAAACTCACGATCTCAGTTGTGCTAGTCCAGCAACTATATCGAGAATGGGAATGATATTTCTTAGTTCAGAGGCGACAGATGTTAAATCTCTCGTAACATCTTGGTTGAAAAAGCAAGATGAGCATGATCAGCATTTACTTTCAACATATTTAGATGATTATTTTTACAAATCACTTGATTGGATTGCTAAAAGAGTTATAATATTTTTAATATTTGTTATATTAACAATGTTTACAGAATGAATTTACCATTTCAACAAGTAATGTTGGTACAGTTTATAACGGTCTCTCGAATTTAAAAGGTATTAGAAACAAAGCTCACTTTTCTGTTTGTCTTATTAGAGGTTTGGGTGGCAATTTGAATGAGAACAGTCGAGAAACGTTTGCACTTTGGCTTTATGAATTAACCGATGAAAAGACTTCGGAAATGAATAAACAAAATGTTCTTAATTATTATTTTAATGAAAAGCTGAATAGATTGGTAATGTATTCGTATGAATGTGAAGATGAGCTGTCCATTGAACAACTAATGAGTGATAAAAAGATTCTAACTCCATTAATATTAACTGCTGACATTCAAAGAAATCTTGATTACTTCAAAATATGGTTGAATTCAAATACCCAACAGCCGTTCATTTTGTCTGGGCCCGAAGGATGTGGTAAAAGGTATTTCTTATACTTAGAATTGCAATATTTGTAAATTTTTATATTATTTTGTGCAAACTAACATTAAAATCGTTTAAAATAAATTCATTTAAAGATTTTACGCTGATAAACGACTAATTTAAAATAATCGACTAGAGCATATTCCCTTTTACCATTTACAAACCGCAACATTGTTTTGGCCGAAATATTACAAAGTCACTCCAATCTCTGAACCGGTAAGTTAAAGAATTGAAAATGATATATAAAATAAAAAGCTTTTTATATTAGATATTTTGATTAAGATTATTACAAATGTTATCGGACTGGCAAAAGATTTATTATGTCATTGAAATAAGATGTTAAATCTCGAATAGCAACTAGAGAGACACGAAGTCAAAGGTTAATTATGATGTAATATGTCAAAGGATAAATAACTTAAGGGGTAAAAATTAAATCATTGTGTGATAGTTCAAAGTCAGCTATTACGTTACGTAGGGAAATCGTTATCAATAACGATTATTTATAATCGAAAATTATTTCATTTTATTCAATATATAATGTTAGGGATATTTAAATAACGAATTTATAAATAAAATATATATTGTATTATAAGTAACAAATACTATTATATAGTAAAAGTATAATAATTATAAATGCTGGCAAGCATAATTATCATTATTATTAAATTAATTAATTTGCCATTTAAATCGGTTGTTTGGTTTTACAATTATGATGTAATCGGTTTTCTGAATATATCTTTAAGCAAGTAGACTTAAATTATTAACATGGCGACCCTGTAAATAAAATGGTCCCTGATATTTACGACGGCAGTGTCCATGTAGAAGTTTTTATTGGAGAATGCAAAAGGTATGTGGATTGTCTTGCCCTTAATTTATGTTTTAAAACGCTTATCAAATACCGTTATGTAACTCGTAAGTGTGGATGATAACTTTGTGTATGCATATATGGTCCTTGTGTTTATTGACATATTTGATAGTTCCTAAGTAGCAACTTGACGGGCAAAAAATCAAGGGTCAAATTTTAAATATCGCCTAAGATGTCTAAGTTCAATTATTAAACTGTATGTAAAGGTCTAATGTTAACTATTATGTAATATAAGAGGTTTGTATCTTACCGGTGGTATACTTCCTACTACTTAAAATATTGAATACTTAATGGCGAATAAAGTTACGTACTATTTTATACGTTGGTTTCCGAAATTGTTTGGTATAAAAATTTGAATCATAAAAATAAAATATCAAAATTTGATAAAAATCCTAATGTTTACTTTCATATTTTATCAATTATTTTATGTTCTCAATTCTAAATTTTCGAAATTAGTAAAATTGAAAATGTAATATGATTCTCAAAGCACAATGAACAGCAGCTTCACATCAATGATTGTTAACCAAAGGGTTGTGAAGGTCGACTAAATTAAATTAAATTAATAACCAATCCAATAAATAAATGAATCTACGGTTTATATTAAATTTATTTTATAAAAGATATAAGTAATAAAAGCCTGGGAGGCAGAAAACTTTATGGTTATTAGGTGGATTGTGACTATAAAATAGTTGAAAAAAGTCATTTTTCTATAACTTCTTTCATATTTTATTTTCACTTTAATATTTCTTGTTTTTAGTTTAATGCTCAACCATTGCTTTCAAAAATTAAAATCCGTTCAAGTTACTACTCTTCATTGCTCAGCTCAAACAACTCCAGTTCATGTTTTACAAAAACTTAATCAAGCTTGCATTATAATTAATTCAAATACTGGAAGGGTTTATCGACCTAAAGAATCAGAAAGACTTATTTTATATTTAAAAGATATTAATCTACCAAAATTGGATAAATGGGGTACAAGTCAACTAATATCGTTTCTACAACAAGTTATAACATATAAAGGATTTTATGATTCGAACTTGGAATTTGTTGGACTTGAAGGAGTTCAAATTGTTTGTAGTATGAATTCATCTTCAAGTATGGGTCGAAGCTCTTTGTCAACAAGATTTACATCTATCGTCCGTTTATGTTCCATAAGCTATCCTTCAAAGGATCAGTTAAATGATATCTATACTGCATATCTGAAGCCTGTTCTCAAAAAATTAATCCCAAAACATCCAATATGGTCTCAGAATTCAAAAATTAAATTGCTTGCCAACACAATGATTGAGATTTACTCTCAACTGAAATTAAAATATACCGTTGATGATTATAGTCACTATCTATTTACTCCCAGTGACTTAACCCAATGGGTTTTATCATTATTGAGATATGATTTACCTGTTTCTTCGGATAATACAGCAGTTTCTCTTTTGGAAATAGTCTCATATGAATCCATGAGAATTTTTCAAGATAGGTTAGTAAGCTCTGATGCCAGAAAACGAGCTGATGGAATATTATTTAATATGATTCATAGTGAGTGGTCAGTTGATGTTCAAGATTCATTAAATGATGTTTGGTTTGTCACGTGGGGATCTAGAGAACCGCAAGCGGCTGGTGCACCACCTCCTATTCAAGGTAAATCTCTTGGTAAACTTACATCGGAGTATCTCAAAGACACAATTGATCGTGGACTTTTACAATATTCAAGAGAATGTAGAGATTTGGATATCATGTTATTTAAAGAGGTTTATGACAATGTCGCAAAAATCGATCGCATTTTAACGAAACCTGGAGGTTCGATTTTATTGGCGGGAAAATCAGGTGTTGGCCGAAGAACAACCTCTCTATTGGTATCCCATATGCATAACATAAAATTAATTTCTCCTAAAATGCATCGAGGTTATGAACTGAAACAATTTAAAAACGATTTAAAATCTACACTGCAAACTGCTGGAGTCGATGGTGAACATATTGTTCTCTTATTGGAAGACCATCAATTTCTGGAACCGCAATATTTGGAATTAATTAACAGTTTATTGGCATCTGGTGAAGTACCGGGATTATATACCACTGAAGAGTTAGAACCTATTTTGATGTCTTTAAAAGATCTTGCTAACGAATCCGGCCATAGAGGATCATTGGCCAATTATTTTGCCGATAGAATAAAACATTATCTTCATATCATATTAATAATGGACTGCACAAATTTGAATTTTGTTATCAACTGTCAGAGCAATCCAGCATTTTTTAAATACTGTTCTGTCCAATGGTTAGAACAATGGTCCAGGGACTCTATGCTTAAAATACCTCATATGTTGATAAATAAAATACCAAGAGAAGAAGGAAGTCAATTCACGCAAAATTCTGCAAAACTCAAAACCCAACTATCTGGAAGTGACAATTTGAATAGCCACTTTTTAGACTTGCATGATACTTGCCCGGTTGAATTTTCAACATCAAGACATTACATTAATTTCATTAAGATGTACATAAAAATATATTTGAAAAAGAAAAATGAAATCGAAACCCGGCAAAATCATATTCAAGTTGGCATCAAGAAAATTAGTGAAGCTAAAGAAATGGTAGCAGAACTTAAATCAAAAGCTGCTGAACAAAGTAAACTTTTAACTGAAAAACAACTGGAAGCTGATAAAGCTTTGAAAAAAATAACATCAGTTATGCAAGGAGCGACAGAGAGAAAAGGAGAAATGGAAAAATTAACTGTTAAAACCGGAGAAGAAAATGTGATTTTAGCTAAACGTAAAGCTGCAATTGACGATGAGCTAGCTTTGATCGAACCTCAAGTTAAACAAGCTAGAGATGCTGTAAGTGATATAAAATCAAGTGATTTGTCAGAAATAAGAGCTCTGAGAGCTCCACCAGATGTTATACGAGATATTTTGGAAGGGGTTTTACTTATTATGGGAACTATGGATACTTCCTGGGTAAGTATGAGAAATTTCTTAGGTAAAAGAGGAATACAAGAAGAAATCCAAACTTTTGATGCTCGAAGAATTACCAAAGAAAGTCGTATTCAAGTCGAGGAATTATTAACGAGATCAAAGGATTCTTTTGATCCTAAAGTAAAAACAAATCTATAAAAATTTTAAATTTTTTTAATTTACTCTTAAGAATGCAAAAAGAGCTTCGGTTGCTGCTGCCCCTCTTGCAGCATGGGTTAAAGCAAATGTTAAGTATTCATATGCATTGGAAAAAATAGCACCACTTGAAAATGAACAAAACCAATTAAAAAGAAATCTCGAAAATGCTGAAAAGAAAATGAAAGACCTGGAAAAAGGAGTTTCAGAAGTAGACAAAGCTGTTGCAGGATATCGAAAGGATTTTGAAAAGTTTACCGCTGATGCAGCAAAATTAGAAGTAACTAGTGGTTACGGAAATTTTTATTAATATTCATTAGTTTGAATTAAAAAATGCCAACGAAACAATTAGTGCTGCGGAAGATCTAGTTTTCAAATTAGAAAATGAATTTGAACGATGGAATAAACAAGTATTATTCAAGATTTTATTTTATTATTCATAATCATTATCTTATAATTGAAAATTTCCTCCTTTAATTCATTACATATTTCCAACAAAGGTTTTATCATATCATTTACTTATTGAAAATAATAGTAATAATAATAATAATAATAATAATAATAATAATAATAATAATAATAATAATAATAATAATAATAATAATAATAATAATAATAATAATAATAATAATAATAATAATAATAATAATAATAATAATAATAATAATAATAATAATAATAATAATAATAATAATAATAATAATAATAATAATAATAATAATAATATTAATGATAATGATAATGATAATGATAATGATAATAAATATAATAATATTTATAAAAATAATATTTATTAAAAAGCCTTAAAACTATGAATCAGTAAATATATCGATGTTTTTGATATTCACGAATTTTCTAATAACGAATAATTTTCTAACGAATAATTCAAGCCTTTTGCTGCGAATAATGTATTTAATGAAAATATTTTCGACTATAAGATAGTCCTAGTCAATCTCCTGGAATTTAGCAATCTTCTTCCCTAAAATACATTTCTATCTTTCTTTTATTTTCTTTTTCTTAATTCTCATTGGTTCTCATATACTTTCTTTTTATGAATTTTTTTTATAATAATTTATAATAATTTATAATAAAAAAATAATAAAAAAATAAAAAAAAGTATATATTATATTTATAACCAATGAGAATTAAGAAAAAGGAAATAAAAGAAAGATAGAAATGTATTTTAGGGAAGAAAATTGCTAAATTCCAGGAGATTGACAAGGACTATCTTATTGTCGAAAATTTTTTCATTAAATACATTATTTGCAGCAAAAGGCTTAAATTATCATTTTGTTTTAAATAATAAATGATGCTACCAAGAAATCATCACTTTATACTAATAATAATAATAATAATAATAATAATAATAATAATAATAATAATAATAATAATAATAATAATAATAATAATAATAATAATAATAATAATAATAATAATAATAATAATAATAATAATAAATAATAATATTTTAAAAATTAATTATTAATTGTTTTATTATCATTTTAATTAATTTTTAACTAAATTTTACCACCAGTATTACATTTCATTTATTTTCATTATTAACATAGATCAATTTTTTCTCTCCCGTGTTACACAAATTTCGCACATTTTAGCATTTGAAAAATAAAATGTTTACATTGTTCATGTAAAATTTTGTCATTTGAGTCAAAATTTAATTTTTATCTTTTATTTTTTATTATTCTTTATTGTGTGATTTACTTTTCAATTTTTTTAAATCTAAGTTTTCTCATTCCAGTAATAAATTAAAAGAATTATTTACCAGATATAACTTCGTATCACCATTTGAATGTCAAATCATTTTAGTTTTTAAATGGGAATCATTTTAAACAAATTTCAAATTTCAACCTTTATAGAAAATTCTTCCATTTTTATGGTGTTCAATTTTTAATAAGATCAAAATAGAAAAATGTTGAAATTCCAAAAGAAATTAAACATATAATTATTAGATAGCTGAATTGAATGCAGAATTGAATGCACTAACTATAAAATCTCTTTTGGCCGCTGCAAGCGTTATTTATATGCCGTCATCTCCAGAAGATCAAAGAAAAGAAAAAATGCAATTGTGGATGGAAAAAACCGGATTAGAGAAATTTGATATGAGGAAATTTTTAACTACAGAAAGGGAACAGTTAGAATGGAAAAAGGAGGGCCTTTCCTCAGACGAATTATCAATGGAAAATGCATTAGTTATATTACAAGTTGGATATTTATGTCTGAGGAAAATAAATATTACTTAATTCGCTTGTTTAGGGAATTTTAATACCCTTTCTAATTGATCCATCGTCAAACGCTACAGAATGGTTAAAGAACCATTTTAAGGATCGGAAACTGGAAATTGTTAATCAACAAGTGATCAACAAGTTTTATCTACGAATATTAATTTCTGTTAAAATTTTAGGATTCTAATTTTAGTACAGTGCTAGAACTTTCTGTGAGATTTGGAAAAACTTTAATAATTCAGGAAGTCGATGGATTGGAACCGGTTTTGTATCCATTATTACGAGGGGATTTAATATCGCAAGGTTTGTAACTTTTCTATTATAACTGGGAAATTATGCTGTTGAAAGTAACAATCTGATTGGTTAGAAATAATATATATATATATATATATATATATATATATATATATATATAATACGAACTTTTTTCAATTTTCACCACTGATTTCTTTTCCATTGACATTGTATATATTACAAAGCTTGACTATGAATCAGTAAAGATGTTTTTATGATATTCATGAATTTTCGGCACTGCCTTTTTCAAGTGATTTTCAAGAAAAACCCCTTTATAAAGTACACCCACTAAAAAGTACACCTCTCTTAAAGGTACAAAAAATTAGAATGAGCTGCATTTGTATTTTTAAGGGGTATTGACCCTTCATACAAGATACATCGCTTTAAAGCACACAATTTTATTTATATAATTTTAAAAAATATTAATTAACTCAATAGAAAGAATATCAATATACTTATTTTAAATATCTTATATTTTTTATAATCTTTAAAATTCTATTTAGAGGTTTATTAGTGAAATATATTATAATATTATTAAAAGGTTAAATATTAAAAACAATTAAGTTGTTTTAATATCAAGGAAATTAAATTTTTATGAGCCCATATAAAAATGGAAAATCGCAAAAACACCACAGCAATAAAAAGACAGTTTGTGGATTTTGAGAAGAAGATTATAGAATTTTTACGAAGGAATATAAGTGTAAGAAAAACGGTAAAATATTTTGATGTGTCTAGGGGATGTATTCAAGCGGTGAAAGACAAACAGTTGGAAATAATGTCAATTGCTGAAGGAGGATGTTCGTTAAAGAGGCAGATTATCGAAAAACAATGAAGTTAATGTAGTTTTATATAGGTTGTTTGTCCGTGCACGCTCGTTGAATTATCATATCACTGGGTTTATTCTACAAGCCCTCAAAATATCGGATGCCCTTGGATTGATCAATCAGAAAGATGGCTAGATAAGTTTAAAAGTTGTCATTATATGAGACAAAGAAAGATGAACTTAAATTTTCTATTTTCTATCAATTTTAGGTCGAAATATTTTTATAAATAAATACTGCGGTTTATTTCTTATATTTATTTGAATTACATTTTAATAATAATAATAAATAAATAATATGTATATAAATATAATAAATGATATTAATAATAATAATAATAAAAATAATTAGTAATGATAATAAATAAATTACAATAATAATAGTTAGTTATAATAATACTAAATAAATATAAAGTGATGATTTCTTGGTAGCAGCTGCGAATAATAAATTTAATGAAAAAAATTTCGACTATAAGATAGTCCTTATAGTATCTATCTTATAGTATCTATAAGTATCTTATAAGTATCTTATAAGTACTATAAGTATCTTATATCTACCTTATAGTATCTATAGTCGAAAATCTTTTCATTAAATACATTATTCGCAGCAAAAGGCTTAAATTATCACTTTATTGTTTTAAGTAATATTAATAACAATAATTATATTATTTAAACAAGTAAATGATAATTTAAGCCTTTTGTTGCGAATAATATATTTAATACAAATGGAAAAATTTCCGACTATAAAATTAATTATAATAATTATAAAATATATTTTATTATTAATATAAAATCGAATATTTTAAACATATAAGATAGAGGAAATTGACATTATATTATAGTCGAAAATTTTTTCATTTGTATTAAATATATTATTCGCAGCAAAAGGCTTAAATTATTATTTAATTGTTTGCTACCAAGAAATCATCACTTTATAATAATAATTATAATAATAATAATAATAATTATAATAATAATAATAATAATAATAATAATAATAATAATAATAATAATAATAATAATAATAATAATAATAATAATAATAATAATAATATTAATAATAATAATAAATAATAATAATAATAATGATAATAAATAAAGCTTAGAACTTTTTAAATCATTTATTTAGAACTTACTTATAATTGCATGAATTTTAGGTCCACGGCAAGTTGTTCAACTGGGAGATAAATTGATTGATTACAATCCCGATTTCAAACTTTTTCTAACAACTAGAAATCCTCAGCCCCAATTAGCCCCCGATGCTTTAGCTATTGTTTCTACAGTGAATTTCACAACGACTAAAGCCGGCTTAAAAGGTCAATTATTAGCGTTGACCATGCAACATGTCAAACCAAAACTAGAAGAACGTAAAACTAATCTTTTACAAGAAGAAGAGAAACTGAAAATTGAATTATCAAAAATGGAAGAATCATTATTACAAGTAACAGAAAGCAGTATTTGATTTGAAAATAACGGAAATTTAGGAGTTGGCCAATGCAACTGGAAATATTTTAAATAATAAAGAACTTTTATTATCGCTGAATAAAACGAAGGAGAGTAGTATAACTATTTCCCAATCACTGGAAGAATCGGTTAAATTACAAATGTCATTGGATGAAGTTAATGATTTAAATATCATTACATTTTTACCATATGTTTAACCATAGGAGCGAGACGCATTTTTACCACTGGCTGAACATGGCAGCTCTTTATTCTTTGTAATTTCCGATCTGTCGAAAATTAATAACATGTATCGTTTTTCTCTCACATCGTTTTTACGATTATTCGAAAGAGCTCTTAATATGTCAGAAGTAATGAATTATAGGATTTTTATTTTCAATTACTTTCTCCCTAGATTTCAATGGATTCAACCATACGGAATGCTTCTCTAATTGCCTGCTTGGAAAAGCTCGTTTACGAATACGTTTGTAGGTCGATCTTTAAATCTGATCGACTTATGTTTGCTCTTCACATGGCTCATTGTTGTCGACCAGATTTATTCAAGCCTCAAGTACAAGTTACTTTTCTAAAGAAATTCGAATTAATTTCTATAGGAATGGGAATTGTTTACTGGAACCTTTATCGGAGAAAAATCTGATAAAAATATAACTATTCCTAAATGGATAGATGCCGATAGGACAATTGCTATATCAAATTTAGCGGTAATTTATTTATATTTAATGTTGTTGTAATTAAATGCTGTAAGAATGAATACATTTAACTAGCCAAAATTTCCTATAAAAGGCTAGAAAAAAATTATAAAATATATTTTATTATTAATATAAAATCGAATATTTTAAACATTTTTTAAAATCAATTTTAAATTGTATTGATTTCTTATACAAACATTTCTTTATATTTATTTAAAATTTACTCAAATAATTTCCTAGCGTATTTCATTTGTTCAAAATGTTCAAATTCTGTAAAAATGAAATTTAAAGCCGAAGAAATTAAAGACGGATATTTCTTAACTACGTGGAAACTCGTTTATCAGATACTTTAAAATGTTTTATTAAAAATATTGAATATCTTTCAAAAAAAGTGAAAATTTTGGAATTTGAAAATGTTTATTAAAATATAATTAATAGATAAATAGTGAAAATATTTGTAGTTTTTAATGCAAATCGAATATGTATTAATGTTTATATATTTATCTAGAAATTGTATTTTTTCTCCACGAATTTATGAAAAATAAATAATTCTTTTAGAGTGCTATGCCTGAGTTGTGGTCGGTATTGAATCTAAAAGATGATGATTTATGGCATCAATTTGCCAAGTCCAGTGAATGTGAGCGTGAAATGCCACAATCACTGAAAAATAGGCTTTCTTTATTTCAAAAGATTTTGATTATTCAAGCTTTACGTCCTGATCGATTACAATCAGCTCTTTCACAATTTTGTTGTGATGTTTTAGGTAAAATTTCAAAATTTATTATTGCTATGGTAAAAAATGTCTATAAAAAAGTTTCTTGGTAGCAGTATAAATTAAATGTTCAATAAGTAAATGAAAAGATGATTTTTTGCTGTAGAATGTTTATTATGAGAAACTTTTAGCAAGGGTGTTCCTTATAATTTACTTTTTATTATTATTATTATTATTATTATTATTATTATTATTATTATTATTATTATTATTATTATTATTATTATTATTATTATTATTATTATTATTATTATTATTATTATTATTATCATCATTAATATTAGCATTTTTATTTATTTATTATTATTATTATTATTATTATTATTATTATTATTATTATTATTATTATTATTATTATTATTATTATTAGAAAGTTATGATTTCTTGGTAGCAACATAAATGAAATGTTAAACTAGTAATTGGTGAGATATTTATAATGTGAAAATTTTCGATTATAAATTAATCCATATAAAATAAAAAGATTATCTTATAATCAAAAATTGTAAAAAATAATAAATATTTTGCAGCAGAATCTTATCTTCCGAATTACTACTTTAATATTTATTTCAATACTTATTTCAATTTTTTGCGTAAATATTATTTCAAATGCATATTAAGAATTAAAACATTTGAGTCATTCCTCGATGAACCTACATCAGATATATGAAAGTGAAACAATACCTAATGAGCCCATTTTAATAATAATTTCTCCTGGCGCGGATCCTTCTCAAGATTTGCAAGAGCTCGCCACCAAAGTTATTGGGTCAGAGAGATATAATCAGGTAGATTTAAGATACTTTCGTATACATTATTTCAGTTCTAAATATATAATGATACTCAAATGACATAAATGCAATAAACAGGTAGCAATGGGCCAAGGTCAAGCGGATATTGCGCTGAATCTATTGCATAAATGCTCTCAAAATGGTGATTGGTTGTGCCTGAAAAATCTCCATTTGGTTATAAGTTGGCTGTCGGTCTTAGAAAAGGAATTAAATTCCTTAAAACCTCACAAAGACTTTCGTTTGTGGGTAACAGCGGAACCGCATATTGGATTTCCTACGATTCTTTTGCAATCAAGTCTGAAAATTACTTATGAAGTAGACAACTGTATTGATTACAATTATTATTGATGATAAACTGATTAAAGGCTCCTCCGGGTATAAAAAATAATCTCCTAAGAAGTTATGATAATTGGAGTGAGGATTTCATTAGCAAAACTGGTTCAGGAACTCGGGCTAATGCTCTGTTTTCTTTGGCATGGTTTCATGCAATTATCCAGGAGAGGAGAAATTTTATCCCCCAAGGATGGACTAAATTCTATGAGTTTTCAATTGCTGATTTGCGTGCCGGCACTGAAATTCTCGATCAGATTATTAAAAAGTCCAATAGAAACATCCAGTGGAAATTTATTCATGGACTCTTTGAAAATGCGATTTTCGGAGGACGAGTTGATAATCCCTTTCGATATGAGAGTACTTTCGTCGTATATTAAGAGATATTTCAATGATAGTGTTGTCAATGGATCTGTGAACCTTTTCGGAAAGATACAATTGCCGTCTTCTGCGTCTAAAAGAGTTCATTTTTGTATTATTTATGTGATTTTAGGTTTAAAATGCCATTCAGGAATATCTTGCAATCATTAACCAGCTTTCAGATTACAATAGCCCTTCTTTTTTCTGTCTGCCTGACAACATCGATCGAAGTTCGCAAAGGATAATTAGTTCTCAGGTAATTTTACAGCTGAGAATTCTTCAGAGGTTTTCAGTACACGGAACAAAATTCGATAAAGACATTTGGAGTAGAGAATTGGCTCCGGTGTTAAATCGGTGGAAAAGTCTAAATCAAGGATTAAATCTCATAAAGGTGATGTATTTGTGCGTTTGTGTGGTTGTCTGTGTTGAGAAGCTCTTTGAATTTAATATTGGAAATATTTTTAGACATCTTTACCGGATTCTTTAAAACGCAGCTCCGCAGATTCACCAGTTGTTTCATTTTTACAACTGGAACGATATAACTCAATCAAACTCGTCCAATTTGTGCATAGTTCATTGACGAGTCTTTCTAAGGTTTTAAAGGGTTCAGAGTTATTGACGAAAGATGTTCAAAATCTTAGTGAATGTTTACTGTCAGGACAAACTCCTATAGCATGGCTTCAACAATGGGAAGGTCCAGAAGAACCGTTTGATTATATGAGAATTTTAATTTTCAAAGCTAAGGCTGTTGAGGTTTGTTTCATTATAATTATGCTGTTAGAACCTTAAATATTCAATACTCCAATAAACATTATTATAATTCAATAAATATTATTATTTATAAATACTTAAATAAACACGGTAAAGATTTTATTAATAAAAATCGCCATTCGTACATCTTTTTCACTATATATTTCGATAGCATCAATATCATCATCAGGTTACCTACATTCACCAGGGATGAATAACTATACTATATTGATAATATATAAACAAATTATAAAATCTATAAATTTTAAATTATAAATACAAATTTTAAACAATTATTTTTTAAAAATAATTTTCAATAATCAATTATATTTAAACTTTTAAAATTATTTTAAAATATTATTTTACTTATTTCTTTTAATTATTTAACATAACTATTATTAATATACATCGACATACAAAAACTTAATTAAAGACATTCAACACACACGTATTCACTGCATTCTGCACATTGATTTTAGGATTAAAAGTTCTTATGAATAATGCTCCACATATCACACGCTCAAAACAATTATCAAAATTTTTTGATAAAATTTTAAAATCAGACATTCCTAATTCTCTCATACAGACTCTCATATAGGATCTCGTTTATCAATTCACATGTAATGGGTGTAATGCCACATACATTGGAGAGACTTCCCGTAATCTATGTACACGAGTTCAAGAACACTGTTGGCCGAAGGGAGTGTCCAATATTAAGGATCACAATAAAGTCTGTATGAGAGAATTACATTGGTATTAAATTAAATAATTAATAAAATTTTTAAATTATTAAATTAAATTCTGAATGCTAAAATTTTAAAAATAATATATTAATTTAATTATAATTTTTAAAAATAATTAAATGTTTTTATTTAATAATAAATTTGTTTAAAATCCTTAATTTATATAGTTATTATATCCCACCTGATGATGACAGGAAAACTGTTGAAATATATCGTGAAAAGAATGTTAGATTGGCGTTATCTTATAATTTATTATATGCTTGCTACTTACAGTTGAAAGTAATATAATTTAGTCAAACTTTTTCAAGGCAGAATTCAAACATGGAGAATTTGAATTTTATTTGAATAGTGAACCAGTTTGCAATTGGAAAAACATTGCCAGTTATTCTTCGATTTAAATTGGAGTGCGTTTTCGATTTTACAAATTGAAATTTATTTTGAAAGCTTTTCTTATTGTGAATTAAACATGGAATTGAAGCTGTTATAAAATTAATACTGGAACGTAATAACATCATTAAACATAAAATTAATTTAAATGAATACATTTTCATTATCAGATGTTGTATTTTTAAAAATAATTTTCCATTTATCGGTGGTAGTACATTCTGTTTGGCAATTAGGCGATTTAGTAATGTATTTCAAATGTTCGTTAATAAACACAAATTCTTCAAAAAGTTTGTCCATGTTTATATTATAATTACTTAATCTTTCAACTATTTCCGAAAATATTTAAAAATTTGGCAATTTTGTTTATGAATTATCAATTTTTAATTTCGATAACTTAACGATTAAAGATTTTTTTAGTTAAATTTAAAGGGAAAACAGTTCAAAGTAGGCAGGGCCGTAACAAGGGTGGTTGCACAGGGTGCACATCTGAAAGGGGCGCAAAATTGGAATGTAAAATTTTTTTAATGTTACCAAAAAATAACAAAATATAAAAAAAAGAAATTATCAAATGGCCTGCATGAAAAAAACGACACACTAACTAGCCTATCTTTAACATTGCTGATTAAACTGGTCCATTAGCGTGCTGTATTTTGTAAAATGTTAGTCCACAAAATGGGCTCCTGTCATTTTTTCGATTAGCAACAGAATTTTAAGAGCATTACTACATATTATAATAGCTGGAGATGAATACATAGTTAACAATCTCAACTATGAATATTATAATTATTATAGTAGGCTGATTTGAATTCGGGTTTTAGGGGCGCCATATATATGAACCGCACAGGGCGCAATAATGCCTTGTTACGGCCCTGAAAATTAGGACGATTTCCTTTTGATGTAGGACAAATATCCAAATTGTAGCACGTGTGGCAACTCTAATTGTATAAGTGAAGATCATTTCTATGTTATTTATTGGCAATTAAGAGATTTTGATTGTATTGTTGGTTTGAATATAATAAATAAAAACAAATTTAGAAATGGGCCGAACTGTCAGAGAAAGATGAATTATTATCAACAATTTTGGATCTCGGTGAATTATTTCATCCCGATACATTTTTGAATGCACTGAGACAACTGACAGCTAGAACAGTTAAAATATCAATGGATGAATTGAAATTTGTATGTAGATGGGGTGGAAGCAATGTTTCAGCAAAATATCCAGTGAAGATTGGCAATTTGCATATTGAAGGATGTCTATTTGACGGCACCATGATAACGGAATGTAACAGGGATTCCAATTCGATTGTACTCTTACCACCAGTATCTGTTGGGTGGATTGACAAAGTAATATTTATTAAACTTTTATTCTCATTATTATCTGTCCTCTCGAATTTTTAACCTTTCTCTTCGATAATCTAATGACTCGCAAATCTTTAGAGTTCATATCAAAAATAATATAATGTAGCGGTATCCAAATGATGTCGAAAAATCGCACAATGCTTCGGGACGTACATATATCATTATTTATTAAATTATCAAATGTTAAAAGCACATTTAATTTGATCTAAAGTATTAATCGATAGTAATCCACCAAGAATGATCAAACTGATAAAAAAAACATCCCGCTAAAGAATGCGGTTGTAACTATAATTATAAAAATAAATACATTTAGTAAGAGTTAAAATTTGATAAAAGAAATCCAATTGGTCAATCACAACTGATGGATTTAACCCTCCCAAATTTACCAAATCTGAAAATTCTAGAAAAAACTATAAAAGATATTTTATTATCAATATAAAATGGAATATTTTTTTGGTATTAAAAATTCAAAAATCAATTTAAAATTGTATTGATTTTTTATACAAATATTTATTTATATTTATTTACAACTTGCTAAAGTCGTTTCCTAATTTATTTCATTCGTTCAAAATATTCAATTGTTGTGAAGGGGAACTTGGAATAAATTTTGATGTAATGAGAGGTTCCGCTGTTACCCATAAATGAAAGTTTTTGTTGGGGTCTTAAGAAATTTAATTCCTTTTCTAAGACTGACAGCCAACTTATAACCAAGTGGAAATTTTTCAGACACAACCAATCACAACCATTTTATTTCGAATTTCTCCTTGGCAACAGCTAAACATATTGAACGAATGAAATGCGTTAGTAAATGATTTGAGTAAGTTGTAAATAAATATAAATAAATATTTGTATAAGAAATCAATATAATTTCAAATTAATTTTATTGTTTCTTTCTAGCCTTCTTATTATAATTATATTCTATTGCTAGAATGACTGGTTAAATCTTATATTCATTCTTACAACATTTAGTTAAAACGGCTTTCTCACGGAACTTGTAGCATGTTTTTATTGATTGATAAAAAAATTAATTATTTTCTGCCGTTTCATACAATTATTTCATTGAATACTTTTTTTGTCGTTTCAGAATCAACCAAATAGCTACTCGGAAGATGACATGATAAGCCTACCTATTTATTATGATATTTTACGAGATAAAATCGTCACTAAAATTGATATTCCTTGTCAAAGTGGTCAGCAAGACAAATGGATTCAATCTGGAGTGGCTTTATTTTTGAAATCATAAGCAGTTATAATTGTTTATATATTAATTTTGGTTGGTTATTTATAAAAATATTTAAAGTCGTTTAATATGAATTGTTGTTTAAATGTATATGTTAAAAGAAAACAGATCAAATGTGAACATAAAAATAAAAGATTTTACTGATAGATATAAATTTATGTTTAACTTCAACTTGATAAAAATTTTGAATAATTTATTTGATTGGTTATTTCCATTCAATTCCATTTAGTTTTCAACGATAAATTAATGTTCTAGGTTGTAATGTACCGTATATACTCGCGTATAAATCGAGAAATTTACGTCAAATTTTCAAGTCAAAATAGCCACTTCGACTTATACGCGGGTCAATAAAAAATATAATTAGTTTTTCAAGTTTTTTTTAATCACATTTATTTATATTAAATTATATACCAGTAATTGAAAATGGATTATTTCATCATAATTAAATTAATTTTGAATTAACTTATTAAACCAAAAAGCATTAATTAAGAGATGTTATTTAATTACTGACAGGTTTGCAACAGTTCAAAACAGTAATATACAATTATTCAATTGATTAACTTACAAATGGTTTATCAATTCATTTGAATTCTTAAGTTGAAAAACAAAAACTCAGTTGTTAAAAAAATTAATTTTTTACTTCGACTTATACCCGGGTTTCTAATTTAAGACTTAAAAAGAAATAGTGCCAGATTTCTGCTCAAATTTCTGTAAATAACATTGAATAATACCAAATAATAAGGAACATAACTAAATTGTTGGGGTTCAACAAGAGAGGTACAAAGATGAGGTGAAAAATCAATAAAAACACCAAATTCATAATAATAATTTAAAGTACAAAATATTAATTTAAAAAAATCAAAAAAATTAAAAATGAATATTTTCCGGGGAAACTGGTATGGGTAGATGCCGAATAATGAAACGAGTTCAACTATAATAAAATAAAATAAATTTGGCTCCCTAAAAAGAATTAATTACAAATATCTAAAATTAATTAACTAATGGGAAACCCGAGACAATGGAAAACCCGAGCGATATGAGAGAACCTGAATTGTCAATCAAATTAGTAGAGACAATTAAATGGCCGACTAAAAATTAAATTGGGGCAAGCTGTCAAAGAAGACGTGCAAATTCCAGAAAGCGACAAGAGGAGGCCCGGGGGAAAATTGGATCCGGACTAATTTAACACAGTGAAATCAAATTACGAGATGGGTATAAAAGTGACCGGCAAGAAAACAGAATTGCCAGTAGGTCGAAGAAAAGTAAATGAGAAATTTAGCGAGAATAACAAAGAAAACTTTGAACTTAGTGTCAACGGAATATTTTAAAATCAAGCGTACCAGAAACGGACATCTACCGTTGGAAGATTTATCCATACGTAAGATTTTCATTGGTATTGAAAAGTGCAAAGCAAAAAGAGTTGTATCAAGTGTGGTTGAATCAATAAAAAGTGTAACCAAAGTGTAATTGTATTAGTCTCGAATAAAGATTTGTGTTGGGTTGTTTAACTTAATTTCAAAAATAACACAAAGGAGTCAGACAGTGATACCGACTTCCACAAAATACCAACAAAATGAACAAGGAGGAACAAAAATCTAAGAAATTGGCGTATATTGATAAAGTTACGTAAAACCTTTTATCGGCATTCATGAACTCAAAAATGAAAATGCAATGAATAGTTAAGTTAATAGAATTTATCTGCTTATTGATTTTCAGCCACTGCATACGAGTGAAGACATTTTTTAGAAGAGAAGCCTGTGGCAGCATAAGATGAACTTTTATATAGAAATAGCATGACTTTTTTAGTGATAAATATTCACCACACTTAAAACATATAGTCACAAATTCAATTATATTCAAAAATTCAAACATTTATTAATTACAATATTTATAAGTCTAAATTTGAATTTACAAATCTGAGGTTTAGGTATTTGTTGTTTTGCAATTTCTCGAAAGGTCTTCCGTCATCTTCACTGCTCTTTCAGTCACAATATTGGAACGAGGAACACCAATATCTGATTCTTTATTTGACCAATGTCTTTTGAAGCATTTTATTGACTTCTGATATCAGAATTTAGAGATACCAATGAGCTCATCATAAACATGGCCATTAAAATGATGATCGGAGAAATATGCTGCTGTCCATACTATGACAGAAATAACTAATTAGAGAACGATAACTAAGGAAATCGTCTAAGGAACAACTAAGGAATAAACTAAGGAACAATTACAACGAGTATATAAGGAAACTCCAAATTCAGATAATCGGCAGTAGCCTCAGATAGGGACGAAGAAACAGAGAGTAGGAATTTGAAGAAAAGAAACAAAAACTGAAGAATGAAATTACAAAAGGAGCTAAAGGGTTAGGACGAACGAGAATATCAAAGGAATTCGGATCAAAAAGTGGAAAAGAAATTAAAAAGGTGAAACTTATTTTTAATCGCACAGGGTCGAGATTTTCCAAGACGAAGCTAGATCAGGCAGTGTAAACGAAATTTTTGTTAATTGAAAAGTGTTATCATTTATTGAGAGTTGTAAATTTGTTATAAACAAATATACGTTGGGAGTTTTTGTTTATCAATTTTGGGACACGTGAAGTCAGAGTTACCAACGGTCGACTTTTTATTATCATAAAACCCAACAGTTCTATCTGGCATTATATATATATATATATATATATATATATATATATATATATATATATATATATATATATATATATATATATATATATATATATATATATATATATATATATATATATATATTATATATATATATATATATATATATATATATATATATATATATATATATATATATATATATATATATATATATATATATATAGCCCCAGGAAGATAATCACGAGGTTCTCCAAACAGCGCTATTTGAAACTACAAAATGTCTGTAATTTGAATGAAGGTTCTGGTTTTATTGCATCAAACAAATTTAATTCGCCAACCACGGAAATCAACATTGACAACGGAAAAAAATTAATTTTGACACACTTATTGAAAATATAAAGGAAATTAAAAATGCTTTGGATTCAGTTCAGTCCGAGTCAAAGCAAATAGCACCATCTAATGAAATTGTTACAGAATATGCGAAAAGTCGCCAAATAAGGACCTGCAGAAGTATATTTTCACAACCACAATTTTAAAGAGCTCATTGAATCATTTATATATGGATTTATGTGTAAATTTAAAGCTTTTTCCTCTATATATAATTTATTTGAAGTTTTGATGAGATAGATGAGAAGAGCTTAGTTGAAGCAGCAATTATTTCAAGTGGTTGTTAAACTATTTGAATTCTACAACTGCTGTACTATATTCTATACTTAATTTTTCAAATTCTTTGTCATGTTTTTGAACTTCTCTCAACAACATTCATCCATAATTTAGACATGACGCTTTTGTTTCGTTGCTGTTTATCTAAATTTAAATGAACTCAGAATTTGGAAGTTTTTGATAAAGTAATGAGAATGCACTTAAATGAGCGGGCAAATTAACATTATTTTAACAACATCCTATAATATAGGAATCCTATATATAACCCAGTGAGCTCTTTTCAACTGAAATCAGAACTTAATTTTTAATTATTTATTACAAAGAGCTTGAAGACTATGAATCAGTAAATATATCAAGAACATCAAGCTCTTTGTAATAAATACTTAATGGAAAGAAATCATTGGTGAAATTTGAAAAAAATTCTTATAATATTAATTTTTAATATTTAAATGTTGTTTATCAGACAAATTAATTAAGAATTATCACATTAATGTTACTCTGTTTCCATTAAAAAATTGGAGGCATAGAATCGTAAACATCGGTAATCTCGTAGGACAGTTTCTTAAATGTAACATGTACCTTGCAAATTAGGGTTTTTAAATGCTTGTAAATAGGAATATTAGCTTAAAACTATTTAGAAAAACTAAAAAACACATAGATTACATTTTTACCATAGATGATTTTAGACACTTATGAGTGTGCGGTGTTTTTTCAAAATTTTAACCCCGCAGAAAAAATGTGATTTACACACAAAAGTTCATTAAAAAAGCATCAGGAAAAAACAGGAGAAAAAAGTGCTAAAGTTACAACTGTACTCTATATATTACCAACATAGTTGTCATGAATGTAGGGATGGTAAAAAGTAAAATAATAAAGGTATTTAGGGAAGAGCGTATGACAAATCTATAAACCACCCTAGAATATTTAAATTAGCAAGGTCTTTAACTACAACATGAACTCATACTTTCAATAATCTGCTTGAGTTTTAATTGGTTGTTGGATGTGATCCTGTTCTTATGATGCACCGCTAGTAACCTTATCTCACTCAGATCTTTCATAAGTTGTAGAACCTGATAGAGTTCGGTTTAACAGTTGCATCAATGTAGGTGATCTTTGTTCAACTAGTGTAAGATACTACATTTGATACCGCATATCTGATACCAAAATCAAACTCTGAGGCAATAATCTGAATATCAATCGGACATTAATTTGAATGAGACAGATAATTTGTGACTTGAATTATCATGATAACATTTGAATTATGAAGGACAGGCTATTCTGCCATCGACCCAACATCCCGTTTATTCTTGCATTGGGCACCATATGTACTAGAACTAGTCTTGATTACTTAAAATTTTTAATTAAAATTTTCCAATTCCAGAAGAAAAATACAATTGCAAAATTATTATGTTTTCCAATATTTTATAAATTACTTTTCATTTTGTAACGGATAACGCAAAATTCATGTAACATAAATTTTAATTGCCACTTTAACTATTTGTTAAAATAAAGTAAAAGATAAATTTCTAATTGCCAAGATTTTGGAATTACTAATTTTTAATATTTTCATTTCATGTTTTAATTAAAATTTTAAAATATCTAAATTATTAGTTTAAAATATAAATTATTTGTAAAATAAAATAACTAATATGAAAAGTAAATTTTTAAGTTCTATTATGTTTTAGAACGAATTATGATGCTAAAATATAGAAATTTTATATCTAAATTTAATTTAGTTAATGGAAAGATGGAATGGCTATTAATGGACGATAACTATGACTATAATGATGAAATTCGTACTTCTGGATACTCAGATATGCTAAATGACCATAATAGAAATTGCAATTATTATGATGCTCTGAAACAAGTTATAAGACAAATGAAAAGAAAAAATACATTTGTTCATGTCTTAGATATAGGATGTGGTAGTGGACTTTTATCGATGATGGCTCTAAAATTAGGCGCCGATAAGGTAACTGCTTGTGAATCTTTTGAACCTATATTTGAATGTGCTAAAAATGTACTCATAAAAAATAATTTGTTTTCAGATAAAATAGATTTAATAAATTGTCATTCAAATGAATTAATAGTGGGATTAAATATGAAAGAAAAAGCCAATGTTTTAGTATCAGAAATTTTTGATACTGAACTTATTGGCGAAGGAGTTTTGTCAACTTTTGATTATGCTATAAAAAACTTACTGGTAGAAAATCCAGTAATTATTCCCTTTAAAGCGACATTTTACTTACAAATAATTGAGAGTGATTTTTTGGATAATCATAGTTGGTTAAAAGAAAATAAATATATTCCTAACTTACCCGCTTTCTATAATACGTGTTATGGGTATTCCTCTGTGTTTGATATTCAAGCCAGCATATTAACAAATTATAATTTTAATTTCATTGGACATCCTATAAAACTTAAGGAGATAAATTTTTCACAAATTCAAAATTCATTTTCTGATAGATTATGTTTTTCACTTCCATATTCAGCGGAAAATCATTTTTACTCCTATGTTATTTGGTGGGAGTTGTCAATGACTTCTGATAACACAAATTGTATTTCAACTATTCCGAAGTGGATTTCTCAAAATAACAGCAAATATCATTGGAGAGATCATTGGTTGCAAGCTGTATTTTGTGTTCGAAATTTGAATGAAAATAAAAATCTACAATTTCAATTTAATCACGATCAATACTCAATTTGGATAGAAATGAGTGATGGAAACAATGGCAAAAAAATCGAAAAGCCATTTTGTTCATGCGGACTCCATTTGCATATTCCTCGTAATCGCATTTATCAAATGAATAGTCGAGAATATTCTAAGCAAATCGATTTTGTGACTCAGCTATTGAAAGTCAACCATATTGGAACTGCTGTGGTTATTTCTGACTTCAGTTATTTCTCTATCAGTCTTGTTAATGCCGGATTATCGATTCAGACAATTATCGATAATGATTCAATACAAAATTTGACTAAAGAACTCGTCGAGTTAAATACTGATAATACAAATAATTATTCATTTTCTTCTCTAGAGAATTTTTCATTATTTAATTGTGATACAATAGGGATTATCGGAGATCCATATTTTATTTATTCATTATTTCCATGGGATAATATTCATTTCTGGTTTGCATGTCGAAAGTATTCGTAAACAACGACCAGGAGTCAACTATCTGATTTCACCCGTTAAAATGAAAATCAAAGCAATGCTAGTGAAATTTGATGACCTGCATAAGATAAACACCCAAGTAAAAAACATTAAGGGATTTGATATGAAACCATTCGATGAAATTATTAATGGAAATGCAGATGAGAATGAGAATATTTATTTCGATGTTAAATTTCTTTGGGAATATGATTGCTATGCCAGATCTGATGTCAATGATTTGATTATATTCGATATGGAGCAATCAATTGAGAATTTGAGTGAGATAATTGGAACTTGTTCGTTTAAATCTGTTGATATGGCTGATAGTAATGGATTAGTATTGTGGGATGCTTGGGAATTGACAGAAGGTGTTTGGATGGACAACAGTTTACAGTCAATTGATTTTGTTAATAATAAAATCACATGGAAGCCATTTACAAAACAAGCAATTCATTTTATCCACAATCACAATTTCACTGATGAAATCATATTGAAGCTAGTTTTCAATGTGGTTAATTGTGATTTCAATTTTAAATTCGATATAAATGAGTGACTTTTTAATTTGTTTGAATAAAATTATTAAATCACAAAGTCAAACAATTTTAAATTGTTTTCGTTTTAAAGTCACATTATGTTGAGTTTTTAAAACAAGTAATTAATGCAATTGGATAAATTTTATAATACATAGTAATATCGTATTAATGGAAATTCTAGTAATTTCCTGATAATTTGCAAAATGTTGATTCATAAATATGCTAGTGTATTTTTAACGCCTTTATTATCGGTTTTATTTTTCGTTCACATATAAGCGCCAAGATTAGTAGAAATACAAAATTAGAACAAATGTCAATACTTAAAATTTTTTCATTATTACTAACCCTACAACAATCGTTTAAAGAAATTAATCTAGTGTAAAATTTAGTTTTTTCTGGTCCCCCGTTTCCTTAAGATCAAGTACAAGTATCTAGAATAGATCGCATTTTTGACAGGTTCGCACCAGACCCGATGATGCGACGAAAACCTAAACCTTTATCTAAAGTGTAATCTTAACTCTATTGTGGCATTTCCGTTAACTTAGTAAATTATTTCGAAATACGTATCGAACGGATAATAATAGGGTTGCCAGACGTCCCTGTTTTGAGATCATTGTTCTGAAAGAGGTCTCCGGGACGCTCAATTGTCCCGGTTTTTTTGCATTGCAATATTGCAAACAAAATTAAAAATTTTGGAGGACAACTGCCTCCAAAGTTTCGTTTATTTATAACACTTTTTCTATTTTTCGAATTAGCTTTCTTGTTCGATGGGTTTTAATATGAAACTTTTCCTGTTGGGTAGTTTGTTTTTGTTATGAATGACAGATGGTTAAGTTTTGTTTAATTTAATCTGTGGCCGTCGTGGGAAAGTTACTTTTTTATTTACAATATTTAAAGCTATTAAATTAGTTAAAAATTTTGTATTCCTGGCCATAATGCGAATGTGGAGTGCATATTTTCCCTAATTGAAATTCAATGGTCGGACGAAAGAAATCGGTTACTACCGGAGACTGTTGAAACAATATTAAAATGCGTCGTTAAATTTTACATTTAATTGTTACGAAATGCATGAATACATATTACAAAATACAAATTTGTTAAAAGAGGCAAGATCAAGCTGTAAATATGATTAGGAGTGTTTTAATAATGTATTTCCACGCTTTTGTATTTCCATTTTTGTATTAGAAATACTTAGTTCCTTTATTTTTGTTATTAATTTTAAGTTTTATTTATTTTATTGACGTTTTTCAATTAATATTATATATTATGTTTTTTTGTTACAATGAATTTTTTATGTTTCTGAATAAATTTTTATTTTCCCGGTTTGTCTTGGTGAAAATCTGGCAACCCTAATAATAATAATATTCAAAACAAGTATAATAATAATAATACAAATAACAATATTACTAAAATGAGCATACTGATAAGAGTAATAATAATAGGAATTAGTCACGATATTAATATCAACAACCATATTACTAAATGTAAATCCTAGTAATAATAATATTCTTAGATAGTTTTGTTGACGAGTTCAAGTGGCCGGGTCAGGTTTTGCCACTTGAATGCTCCAAAATTGAATTGTATTTTTTAATTTTATTATAATCGTTTATCTCAATGATGAAAGGTTCTACACTCACACACTCGATTCTTTCAGTTTTACGCTTTCCTGGTTACATCGGTGCTCTTTACTTTTTTAATTTAAATTTATATTAAGGAATGGAGAATGAAAATATTTCCTAACGATATAAAAATTTGTATTTTAACCCGCTGGGTTTGGTCGCTATTAATTATTTTACATTGGGGAAAATCATTATGTAAATTTATGTAGATCCAGTGTGAATTCAATGGTTACTTAAAATTACTATTTTCTTAATTTATTTAAGATAATTGTTGATAAAGGGGAAATTACTACTGCAATTGTTAACCTTAATTGTGTGAAGAGATTGGACTCTTAGTCAAATTTAGGAAATTATAATAATAACTAATAATCTTAAATAGTTAAATATCACTGAACACTAAATCTTTGACTCGTCAATTTTCAATATTTATTAAATCTTTAAACTGTCAATTCACAATTTTTTCTGAATAGTCGGCTAGCATTTTTTTCACTAGTCAATTTGTCTTATTATGGGTTTTACGAAATCTTTATATGATCATAACTTATTTCCTACTAAATATTTAAACGGTCACACATCTTTTCTACTTCCTATTCAGCTCGTGATAAAGTGGTAACATTTCTTAGTATTGCCGACATCCATTTCAGTTATTATGGATATGACCATCTTTCACCTTCCATTGCAGGATCTTGTGAATAATTTCTCCATAGTAATCATTTTAGCGTAATCATTTTAACATTATAATCGTCAGAGATTGCTGTACAGCTGTGTCATAGGAAAACTCCGATACGGCCATCTGCTAGTAACTTGAGGATATTTCCCACTGTCTAGGCCAAGAACCACGAATGATCCCTTCAACCTGACGATGAGAGATGTCTTTATGGTCACTTATTTATAGCTAATACAAGACAAAAACAAAATAAATGAGTTAAGGACTTGCATAAAAATTGATAAAATTCTAAAAAATAATTAAAACCAAAAATATATTATCAAAAAGAGAGAACGAATAGATTTTTGTCATAAAGTTTTAATTTTAACAACAAATTTACACTACAGTATAACTTCTATAAGCGGGGCATTTTATAAAAAAGGTAATTTAGCATATGAAGTGTTGTTTCTCCAAGCGGGGCAACTTATTTGTTGGTTAGTTATTATTTGGTTTAATTTTCTTTTATTAGTAATTTAAATTATATAATATAAAAATACCTACCAATCTTATAAACTAACAAAAATAAGTCATATTTTGTGTACAAAAAATGTCTATTTAATCAATTTTCTCTAAAAATTAATAATAATTAATTCAGTTAATCTTTTGTTTATTTGCATTTAAATAATATTAATAAAATCTAAATTTATAAATTTATTAAATAATATTAATAAAATCTTATTTTAAAAATTGTCTTGTATAAATATTTTTAGCGTGTTTATTTGGCTTTTTTGATTTAAAATTTCCAACTGTTTTTACTATTTCTAATAAGATATGTTTAAAATAAAATTTCCATGAGCGGAGCACATGAGAAAATTCATGCCCACTTATAGAAGTTACACTGTATTTATACCATAAAATAGTTACAGGATCAGACGAAAAATCAAATGGTTCTATTGAAATTTGAGAATTGGTAAATCTGAACAATTCTCAAAACTTAGTTAAAAAGTCGTTCGAAGATATTTTAGAATAAAGTAACTTGATAAAAGCGGTTGTAAAATTTTTAAAAATAGTTAAAAGTAGTAAATTGTCTGCTGAAACTACTCCATATATACTATTTTGTTAACAGATTCGATCAATCAGAATAGATTATTTGTTTTTGATCGTCTTTATTATTGTTATTATAATTGCAAATTCCAATCAATTTGATTGGTTAATTTCATTTTTTTTGTTTTAATTCTGTTTTTTTTTAAATTATTTCGTTTTCTAATCGATTGAACCAATACCTTTCTATATCATTCTTATTTCGTGGATAATGTGATATATTTTTCAATTCTGTCTTTCTTCGGCGGTTTATTTTGTATTTTTATGCGTTTTACATATTATGTGCGATAGCATTATATGGCATATTCATATATTATAGCGAGATGATCACCAGTGGGTCACATTGCACGCAACGTGTTGAAATATGTTTCGTGTGTAAATGCATGCGTTACTGATTTTATTAATTGTTTTATATTTATTTTTGGTATTTTTAATTATTTTAAATAACTTTATGCTTTTTTATTTGCTGTTGTAGTCTCAGCTGGTCATTTACTGTTCTCATTTAATCATTATTAATTTACACAAAAGGAAAATTTAAATGTTATTTTTCTGAGATTAACCCAACAAATTGGAATCATTTCTAGATATTTGACTTCTCAATTAAATACCAATGCATACAAATATTTTGAAAAATATTTTTGAGAATGAAACTCTGGCGTATACAAATTATATAGAGTGGCAACAAATGCATGGTGAACCCTTACAGAAACAATATATAGAGGCACTGAAAATTCTTCATCTAGTAACAAGCATGTATTTACGCTTTACTAAGCAAAATGCTACTAGTTGATTTAGATACATTTTTTGCTAATTGTTTATGGAAAAATTGTTCAATTTTTAATTGGCTATACTACAGAAGAATCAAACCAAGCTAAAGGGAAACCTTGACCTAAACTAAAAAATCGAAATATTGTTTATCGCTATTTATTAATTGAAAATTGTTCAGTAAAATTAAATTTAAAAAGTTTTTTATCAGACTTGGTATCAATAAAATTTATATATAGCTGAACTTTAGTTCTTACGAAGAACAGATATTCAGGGCATGAATCAATAAGTACAAGCACCAGATAAACTTATTAAAACCCAACATTTTAAAGCAAAATAATTTTTAAAACGCAATATAGAAAGATCTTTAGGACAATAAAAGAATTTAAAACTATTTAGAAACGTGATGATGATCAACCCGATGATAAAGATAGCAATAAAAACAATGATAATAATAGAAATAGTTTATTGTAATTGTATGAAAAGTCAAAAAGTATAATTATTTATCAAATAAAAAACTTGAGTATCAAACAAAATTATTAACAGGTTGAGACTACAAGACTTAGTATATAGTGAGCCCAGAAATTGCAGCAACGTAGAGCAAAGAGTAGTTTGAATTTTTCTGATCTCGGAAAACCAAAGTAGCAACTAAATTTAATATAATAGGCGAATGGTCAAAATTTGTCATTAAAGCATTTGGACTATTATTAATATGTTCCTTTTTAATGAATATCATTTAATAAAAATTAGAAAAGTCATCAATATTCATTATATACAAACAACAATAAATAATTAATCTTCAAACTGAGGCTCTCTTCCTAATAAAACAGCATGACCAGATTTGCCAGCGTCCATTTTAGTCATTTCTGTCCACGTATTTGTACTGGCATCATACACTTCAACACTCGTTAGGAATTCATTTCCATCATAACCGCCTACACCAGAATTAATATTCATAAATATTTGTTAATAACTCATACCAAAAACCCATATTTTCCCCTCATACACTGTAGCTCCTAAAGCTGAACGCGGACGGATCATTGGTGCAACAAAGAGCCATTGATTTTTATCTGGATCATATCGTTCTACTGAGCGCAATTGACAGGCTGAATCGTATCCGCCAATTGCATAAATATGCTGATCCAGTGCAACAACGCCTAATAACAAAGCAAATTAGAGTTGACATATATTTTCTTCCTACCAGCTCCTGATCGTGTTCTGTTAAGACTAGCAACAAATTCCCAATTATCTTCATCTGGATTATAACGCTCGACCGAACCTAATCTATTTTCTCCATCAAATCCACCAACAGCATATAATAGGCGATTCACAGTGGCAACACCCAAGCCAATTCTACAATTATTCATTGAAGCAATAGGAGTCCATTGGCCACTATCCGGATCAAATCTTATTTATAAATAACAGTCAATGTTTATTAATATATCACATAAAATGCATTTACAAATATTTTTGTAATTTTAAAAATTCCTTAGCAATTCGCTATTTCAAATATTTATTTTCACTGAAAATTACTAATACGACTTTATTTGTATATTAAAATTAATTTGACTTTTACCGAGTATCCAATTTTAAATTGAATATTATTTAACATATGCGTCATTTTGAAAAGAATGAAATTAATTAAGCACACAGAAACAAACTTTCAAAAAAAATTTATTAGTTGATATGTTAAACAGTTTTCCTTAATTAAATTAACCAGTTCAATACCATGAATATCGTATATATCCGACGACCAAAAATAATTATAATACCTTGTATGCCGGATCTTGGAAATAATAATTCAAGTAATTGCTATTAAAAAATCGAAATAACAGAGTCGGTGTTGTGCTGCTAATTTCCAAATAGAAAATATTTTACAATATAATTTTAAGTACACCTAATTCTGTTTCTAGACCTGAATTCTTTTATAGGTTTAAAAGAACTTATAACAGATACATTGTGTCTTTTACACTATTTCCTGGAACTTATCTACTATGTAAAAATAGAATTGGGAGCACTTAAATTAAATATAAATTTAAATAACTGTCAGCCATATAAATGCTAAAGAACATTCATTTAAAAGCATCATCTTTCCTTAATATAAAATAGATGATTCGGATAGTTGTTATAGATTAGTGCTGTCCAACTTCTCAGCATATGTGCGCCATTTTCTTTGTATGTTTGGCGGATCAGTATGCTTTAAATTTTAAACTAAAATCCATTTATAACATTTTTCTTGTATATTATTAGTTCAAGTAATTAAGAAAACTTAAAGAAAAAAATCTATTAATATAATTATTAATGAGAAAAATGCGTAGACAGCTACTAGAGCTTTGATATTAATATCAATTTTGGTTGAAGAAATTCTCAAAATTTCTTCTAATGTTTTGTCGGTCATTGAATTTCTATATTTAGATTTGATATATTTCATGCCGGACAAAGCTCGTTCACAAATATATGTACTACCAAAAATAGAAAATAATTTTAAGCCCAGATCGCGCAATTTCGGATATTTTTCTTTCCAAAACATTTTGAATAAATTTACACCAGTCTCTGACCTTGATTTAAAAAATTCGTCTGCTTGTAATTCACATAGTTCAATTTGATAAATCGGTTTCTTTAATGTCGACGGTGAACGAGTTATTAAAATAATGTTTAAACGGGTTTAATTACGTAAAAATCAGAAAATCGGGTATCAAAATCTTCAATCAATTTGTTCAAGATCGGTACAAAATTCTTCATGTTTAATTGATGACCGATTTCCTGTGTTTTGTGATCAAGTTTATTGCAACACTTGAAGTGCACCAAGTTGTTATTGATCAAATGCGATCGAAGCAAACATAGCTTATTGCAGAATCCGATGATATGGCTTACCAAATGACTTATGTTTTGGTCTTTGACTTGTAAGTTTTTTTCAAATTATTCAAATATTCGGTAATATCTGCTAAAATTACTAATGAAATTAAAAATATTTTTTCATTAAAAGTGGCAATAAATGACGAGTGAAATTGTTTCCATAATAAATAGTTTAACTTCTTCATGAAATTGTAAAAACTTTTGAAGGCATTTCCCTGCGCTTAACCAGCAAATTTGGCTATGCAAAAGTAGTTCACCATATTCGACATCAACTTCTTCTAGAGATTCTTTAAATTTACGATGGGCGAGTGCTAGATTTCCGCATCTTATTGTATTTGTTATTTTCATAACAGTACTCATCGTGCAACTTAATCTCATTTTGTTTTTGCAGCCAGTGAGTTCTATATTTTCCCCAACCATTGATTTTGCTCCACCAGTTACAATGTCAGTGCATTTTTCAAAACTTCCATACACACAGCATTTTTGAGTTTCTCATAAATATCTACACCTTTTGTATTTAATGTAGGGAACACAATTTCAAAAACTCATCCGAAACATTAAAATCTACATGCTCTGTCGGTATAAAAATCAGCATTTGACTTGTATGGAATATGTCAGTGCTTTCATCAAGGACAATTGAAAAATATACAATTTATTACTAAATCCCCTAATTTTTCAACTAAAAAGTTGTCCATATTTAAAATTCGTCTCGCAACAGTTTGATGGGATATAGAAATTGACTCTAATTGTTTTGCTATTTTGATTGCACACTTATTAATAATTTCGCCATCAGTATATGGCTTTATGACTTTTGCAATTTCTTTTGCAACTGCATAGGAAGCAGACACAGACGTATCCTGAGCCTTACTTTTGAAGATAATAAGTGATGTTTGCCGCTTAAATTGTTTTTTTAAAATTTTCAATAATGACGACTCACCAGTGTATTGCGAATATTTCTCTTCATGTTGTGATTGATAATGGGGCTTCAAATTATATTCTTTACATATAGTAGTATTCATCAGACATATCAAACATACACAATTTTCTTTCCGTTTCACGAACATATAACAAATTTCCCATCGTTCTTTAAATTCCCGATTTTCATTCGTAATTTTTCTTATTTTTTTGCACTAATTTTATTAGTGTAACTATTGTTAATATCTATAAATTTTAAATAATGTAATTATAATTATTAAAAAATAAATAAACATTATTGATATTAGCAAATATTTAAAACTGACAAAGGTTTAAAAACAAACAATGTTTTTTTGTAATTTTCCAGAACAGAAAATTTGAAATTGTTAGCGGGTCACAGAATATGAGTCGATGGTCCGCCAGTTGGACAGCACTGTTATATATAATTATATAATGTTTCAGCTAAACATCAATTTTACGATATATTCCCGTAGGATAGCAAATATTATATATATATTATAGATTTATCAAACTAATTACAAATTTCATTAAATTAAAAAAATATTTTTTAATTTAATTTTTAACTATTTACCAGAAAATATTTAGAAAATAATTGGAATAAAAAGGAAAATTAACGATGAGACTTGACAACACGATACTTGGGAATATTATTATTTTTGTCGTAGATAACAAGTTTAATATGTAATAATTCTAAAAGAATATAATTGTAAACTAATTACAATACAAAAAATTCCTCTGCATTCAATGGTATTGCTCGAGTTAAAAGATATCGAAAGTAAATATATTAAAAGCGCAAATCTTAAGACAGTAATTCCATTTTTATTAGAGTATTTGAGTTAATATACACAAATTTGATGGAGAATTTCAATCGTTTTACCATAGCTGTGTACAGTGTGTCCAGTGAAATTAGTTCGAAAACCATCAGAAAAATAAGAAATGACAATACAGATTTGCAGAACATAAATTTAAGTTAATATCATATTGCAAGTCTTTTTAATAATAAAATTTATGGTCACTTTTAATTTGTTTTCTATTTTTCGATTTTTTGCATTAGTTAAAATGAAATCTAAATGTGGATCTTTCACGGTAATAGAAAAAAGCACTCAATAACCCCAGATTTGATAAAGTTTGTACTAATAAACAAGCACAACCATCACATTAAAACAAATAAAATTGAATTTGAATATGTATAATACACATTGTATATACATCTATAATAAAACTTTATTACTAATTTCAATTATGTTTTTAACATTTTTTGTATTAATACATTTTTATTTTTTAAAAATTTATTGATATTATTTTTTTGAAATGAGGAAGAAGACGAAAATATAAGATCATTTAATGGGAGCGTAGTATTATAAAGTTTGGAAATCACTAGATGATCAACAAATTAAATGGTATTTAGATTTAATTTATTGTTCTAGTGTCATTTCAAAAGAAATATTATAAATGGAAAAAAAATCAATGTAAAAATTTTACAAATATATTTTAAGATAACACCGAAAATATATTGGTTCTAGGGGATTTTAATCGGCTTACGCGTTCAAATGGTTAGGTAAAATTTGGTTTAAAATTAGGTTGATTTTTAGCTGCATTTAAAAAAATTGCTTTAGTATAAATTTGAATTTTTACTTTAACATTTTAAGGCTTTCTAAATTATATTATTTTATAAATCTTAACCAATAGAATTAAAATCCGTCTCATTGCATATCCAAAAGTTTAATAATAAAGTTTTAAATTTAATTTAAATTACTTTTCCGCTGAATTATGGTGCATTACAGACGGATGCGCACTCTGAGTTGATAGTGTTGCAGAACCTCCTACAGCATAAATAATATCGTCAACTATCCCAACTGCAACTCGGTGTCGAGGAATAGACATTGGAGCACATGTTTGCCAACTATTTGTTTGAGGATCATAGCAATCGACATGTGGAGTGTCAAAATTATACAATTCACTATTATTACGACCTCCAATTAAATAAACTCGACCATGAACTGAGCATGCTGCCAATCCACTACGCGCTGTTGGTATGTCTGATAGGCGTCGCCATTTTCCTGTGACAGGGGAATAACATTCGAATGTTGCTAAAGAATGCCTGTAGTAACCTCCCGCAGAATAAAGAACCTTAATAAAATCAAAAACGTAAGTCTAATTTCAAACAAGTATTTTACTATTATTTAAATCAGTAATTCCCAACCTGTTGGTCGTGGGTGATTTTTGGCAGGTTCAAAATATGCTTGATATTAAAAAGTTCTCACAGAAAAACGCTTCATTCTTTAAAAGTACTTATTTCTTTTATAAATAAAATTAGGATTGATAATACAACATACTGTTTTTGTCTTTCTTTTAATGTAATCATTATAATAATCTTGACGCACATTGAATAATGAGAGAATATTTATATGAAAATATATTTAAAAACTTATTTTAAATTTTCTTAAAAATAGAAATTTGTTTAAATAAAATGTGATAAATGTCGTGTTAAGTTCATAAAAAATGAATAAAAGCTGAAATACATTTTCAAAATCCTTAATTTTGAAATTATTTGCATTCAATTTTCTTGAAACAAATTAACATAAAAATTAATAAATCCATAGAAATTTTAATTTCATCATTCTTGTTTTTTTTAAGTGAGAAAATGATTTAAATTTTCTATTAATTTAGTCAATGATGCCACGCAACAAGTTATTTGGTGTTATTGCTAAAATATTCAAAGATTTTAATTTTTTAACAAAATTTATTTTTAAAAAATTCAACATACGCATAATTATCATTATCTGTGAAGAATTTAAAAATATAACTTCCAATATACTTTTGAAATAAAAGATAAATATAATGAAAAAGTAGAACTTATGCGAAAGATGTGTGACAAGCCTGCCTTACTGGAATGTAATAACCATAACTTTACTAAAGAGAAACAACGCGTTACATTATATTTTATAACTGAATATCATAAAACAGGTTCAAAAATAAAGAAAATTTTGAAATGCGATCAAAAATTATTCAATTTTACTGATTTTCATATCTCAGTTTTAAAATAATATAATTTTAATAAATGTATGTATTGAAATTTAAAACTTAAGTTGATAAATTTTTCTAATTTAATTCAACAAGATGTTATTACTCAAGAATTAATATCTATTTTATAAAAAGATTTTCCATTAAATATTTACAAAGTAGTCTTTTTTTGGATAACGATACACTAAAATATTATTAACTTATTTTATTAAAAAGATTCTACTTCAGTGTGACTCCTGTACCTGCTTAAGGAAACACATAATTTATAAAGTGAAATATTTTTTATTTTATTTACTAAAATGAAAACAATTAGTACTTTATTTAACACTTATTTCAATGTTTCGTCATCCTTTTGTGCACTTACTGCAAATGAATCTGTGACCAAAAAAATTGCAAAATAAAATAAAATATTAGCTAGCTGTCAAATTTTCAAAGTTTTCGAATGGAATTTGTAATCAAATACCAGAAATATTCTATAATAAAATACTAAATTTTACTGATTCTCATTTGGTAACACTCATTTAGAGTTAAACTTTTTTCATGAGAAAACTTGAGTTTTTAGATGATAAAATTAACGAACTTCATTAACATTGCCGTGAGTCTTGGACAATAAAGTTTTTGTTGTTGATTTATAATATTAGAACATTTTGTTGTTGATTTATTTTAAAATTTCAAAATAATTTCAGAGCTCAAGAACCCTGTCAATTTTAAATATTTCCCCAAAATTTCGCGACACGCAGGTTGAGAAACACTGATTTAGATTAATCGATTTTTAGAAGATTAGCTAGAACTACTTTCTATGAGAAATAGAAATTAATTAATGCATGAATTTAATATTGTTTTGATAATTTTGTTATATTTATTAATTAAATATTTTATTAATTAAATCGATATTGTAAAACAAATCGATATAAATTTCTTAAAATAAAAAAAAATTCGAATTGATTTTTTCCAATTATTTTGATAAATATTCCTACGCTAACAGAATAAATTTCATAACCCAAGCTAAATGGAAATGGAAACAGAGAAATGAAAGCGAGTGTACAAAAAATTTTATGATACTGTTTCGGTTAAATAGAAATTATTTCGATTTGCTATTCTACAGACACGAAATTGATCTCACGACATTTCAACAATATTTATGAGTCTCAGCTGAAATCAGAGACATTTATTTTTTACTAAAATATTTTTTACCACATTTGTTGAATTTTGTATGTTTATGGATTAAAAATATATGAATATTTTATTTTTTTCTGGTTTAATTTTATCTATCAATTAGAAGTAATTAAATTATTTATAATACATTTACAAAAATATATTAATTTTAGAAAAACACTTTCATGTATTTAACACAAACACACAAATGGATCAGCATCTTTCTCATCATAAATTGAGTTGAATAATTTATTCATTCATTTAGCTTGTAATTTTCTTGACATGAGTTTTGTGGAACAATGAAAATTTATTTTATGTCTGATATACTACAATTGAGTGTTTCTCAAACTTTTCTGATCACAGCATTCATGGATAAAATATTCTGAGACCCACTGACCCTTTATATAGCTCGTATTTTACTGTCAAACATAATCACAAATGCCTCATTGGCGAGCAGAAAACAAGGTAATACTTAGGAATTGTGGCACCAGTTATTTGCACCTGGGTGCAATAGGGTTAAGAGATGATATAATTAATCAAGAAATATGTTTAAAAATTGATCCCGCAGTTCATACAGACAATATTGAGATTTTGCAAAGATCTCAAAGAAAACATTCCATTAAATTTAAAACCTTGAAAAATTGGAACTTCGTATTGAAAGATTTAGCAGTAGAACTTCAATTGAAAAACTTGATTTAACCCTAGCATGTTTTAAAGTATATGATAAGGTTCCTATTTTTATTCTTATCATTTATCATTAAATTATTTAATTAAGTGCACCCAACCTTAAATGCTACCGAAAACAACGCTTAGCATGAAGAGATTTACCATATCAAGTATTTATTTAGAAAACACTCGCCAAATTGATGGGCAACCGCCGAAATTAGAGAAAGGCTACTTTAGAACATAATTTTTTTGTTGAAGAAAGTCACCAATGATTTGTGCTGTCATATGTTACCTCTGACTGCATGTTTACAGAAGGATTTACATCCATTTGACAAAATAAACTAGTGGTAGATGCACTAAAGTTAAATTTAGTTGCAGGGAAAATAACAAAAATCATCCTTCTTCGCAATGTAGCACTTCAGTAGTCTAAACAAAGTCTTCTGGAGTATATTTGATTTTATAGGCGTTTTGCCACTGTTGAGTAATTATTATTATTCGGTTGTGAAAAGCTTATAACTCAACTCGTCGTGCTGTTAATCAGAAGAAGAAACTAAATACAATAAGTTTTATTTTGACTACAAAATCACACATGTTCCGATCATCACTTATAAATAAAAGGCCGTCTTTTTATGAACAGGTGACCATACGGGGAACCGTCCTCAAGTTGAACGAATTTGATTTAGACTATAAAAGAAATATCTTTCTAAATGTCACTTCTCTAATTTTCGTTTTTTCGTTTAATTCCTTCTACCATGCTCTTTTTTCGACCGTTATGATCACTGCCTAAAAATTTCCTCTCTCCATAAAGGAGGTAACATCATCGATTTCTATGCCACAAGAAAGTTAGAGGGAGTCCCTATGCCATTCGCTGATGTATTCAAGCAATTAGTTGTAAAAAAATGTTTTCTGTTGTAATATAAAAATATTATGTATTTTATGAAATTAAAATAAATATTTAATGAATTAATGAAATTATGTTTATGCATTATTTGTTCCTTATTATCAGGGAGCAACGCAAAAACCTCGGTCGGTCCTGGTTGACACACTGCAAAAGTATCTGTCAAAATTTCAATATGTAAGACATTACTAATATCAATAGTATTACCAATTTTGTTTCTGCCATTAGAAATCGCATTGAATATCACTTAAAAACTTTATTTTATTCGGTTAGTCATTCGAACACCAGAAACAATTTGATTTTATTTAATCCCTTACTACCATCGGATGCCATTACAAACTTTAATTGTTTACACCTATTTCGTAACACAGGGATAATATGGGTTGCTCATACGCCTAGTTTGTAAGATATTAAATGTCTATATAATTTTGATAAACCATTATAGAAAATTATGATATGCCGATTATTGGTCAAATTCAAGAGCCTGACTACAAAGTTGATGGGTTCCAATTTTTTTTGCATAGCAACGATGAACCAAATAATCTCAAAACTAGTCTGCTGTTAAAACTCGATTAGAATATTACTTTAAAAGCTTTAAATTTGTTATTATCAAATTTATGATAAAATTATAGAAATAAAATTAAAATGGGCAGATTTTTTTAAACCTGCAATTAGTACAAACGATGGAAAAGCGCGGAGTATTATGGGCTATACAAAAATTTTAAGTAAGAAAGTTATTTCAATATTTCTATTTTTTGTAATGATATTTTTCATTTGAATGAATTGTTATCAATAATGTATCTTTTTTTAAAACATTACAAAATTCTTCACATGTATACTGGAAATTCACCTTCACTGAAGTCATTACTGATAAGGTTTGCTTAATCTCGATTTATCGCTATTCCAGAAATCATTAATAATTGAAAATACTCAACTGTCACATTAGTAACCGATAAGTACATTGCAAATTCAACAAATAATATAAAATATTTTATAGGAATATGCTCATTTCTCAAATATTTATTTATTTCTACCCAACGAAAGTTAACTGATGATTTATTTTTATTGCATTCATATAATATTTCCCTGGAACAATACATGTTTACTCGCCTAACTTTATCAAAGAGTTCATTGCCATCAATAACAATTTGGTATTTCAAAATCTGTTCCCAGTCTAATTTATATTTTTTGTATCTCGTCATTCTTTTTGAAAATCCATATAATCAGCTATAATAATTGATTTTCATAATATTATCCAAAACAGTACAAAAGAAGTAGTATTTACGAAGTACATAAAAATTGGGCAGTAATTACCATCAAAAAGAAGTATTGTACTTCGGAAAGTAGTGCGTTTGGTCACCTTAAATAATACAGCATAACTACACCAAATTGTGCATTCAATACCAATAAAGAAAATATTTATAAACCTCACCGTTAGTTTTCAAAAGAAATGTGAAAAAAATTGTAGGTTTTTAAGTTTTAAAAAATAATCTTTTACTCCGTCCTTCCTGCCATTCTCTTTTACGAGTTTTAAAGTAATTTGAATTTTATATAAAATAAATTTCCCAAAACCTCCTATAAACGAATACAAGTGACAATCGCCCGAAACATTTTTGTAATACATTTTGCACGACTAGTGACACTCGCCACAAACATTAAAAGGGATTTAATAAATTTAACTAAAAATCACAAATAATAAATTTAGAATAAACCTGATTAAATCCGGCAGTTCTATGAGGGCTATTAATTTTTTTATGCTGTAAAAGATCTTCCAGGACTGATTCTAAACAACTCCTTGTCATTTTATTTTCAGAGAGAAACTTGCAGTTTTTAATTTGGCTACGAATAAAATGGGGTGGCATTTGATGAAGCCTGACATGAGAAAGAATTTCTAATAAATAAATAGTTCTATAGGAGCGATCGTGATTTGTCCATCGAATTACTGAATTAAACACTTCAACTTCACTCCGTACATTTAATTCATCTCTTTTAATAAATTCCATCAACTGACATGGTTTTAGAGAAAGAAATTCATCATAGCGACCAATTTCGTTAAAGTTTTTATCAATATATCTTTGGGCTTTTTCTGCTAACTTCGTGCAACCGTTGGAACTGGCAAATTCAAATATGCCAATTACATTACTCGGATGGAATTGTTTCTCAAGAAATTCACAACATGCTTCAACGACATGGTGCATTTGTAGCATTGTTGCAGCAGCCAATAACTCACAGACATTTGATTCCCCAATTAATATTTCTCCCGTATAGATAAAATGTATTAATCGATTAATCACCATTGGAGATATTCCATGGATTGGTATTTCATGCATATTAACTTCTCTCATTCCACTAGTAAACATCGCTCGAAAATAAGCAGACGCTCCTGCTAAAACCACTTTATGGCATGGAAACAATTCAGTTCCAACTTTTAAAGTTATATCTGTGAGTCTGCCAGCCAAAAATAATGCATACATAGAATTCATGCATTCTCTATTATATTTATCAATTTGATAATGCTGAAAAGTATCACTGATTAATTCTGTGGTAGGATTGCATAAAAATCCACTGCCAGAGACTGCATTCAATGTAAATTCTTCACTTCGAATTCCAGGATCAATCACATTTTGTGAATGTAAAGGTGTCACTGGATAATCTTCAATATTGTCAGACATGAAAATTAATGAAATTGATTACATTCCTTTGCAATTTTATCTATCTGAAAATCAAATTGATAATTTAGAATGATTATTATTATAAATTAAATATTATGGTATGATAACTATGATTCTTAAATATTTTATGATGAATACACCATAAATAAAATCTACTAACATTTTAGAATAGAAATTCCACTACAGTTGTTTAGGACACTTGTGATATTTTATTACAGACAAGACAGACAAACATATAGAGTCAAGTCAATAACACTAAGACGCATAAATCAACACCACTTATCCAACACACGAATTTATAATGGAATATTTCACGCATATAAAAATTTTAAAATTACCATTATCTTGAGATTAATAACACCAGATAAAATTGATTGTTCTGACCAGTGAACATGATTTATTAATACATTGATTATCCAATTACTGATTAATAATAATTATTTAAGTGCATATAAATTTATATACAAGTTCAAAATGCTGTAGTAACATAATTAATAATTATTTTTATGCATGCAAATTTGACAATTTTCTATTTTATTTTAACCAATTGAATCAAAAATAGAAAGTTATAAATAATTATTTTATTAAAAACTGAATTTTAAAATGCTTATAAAACATACTTGATTTAATTAATAAAGTCCATAAAATCAATAAAAAATATATAGAACCATTCCAACTGTACTGAATAATTTAAAAAGTCGCTCTCTTGAAAATAAAGAAACAATCTACTGGAATAAATTTATACTGTAACAGAAGCCAATAAAAATCCATATTTTTAGCTGACACATCAACATACGAACATGCTTGATTTTGTATGGCTGTGTATTGACTGACACACTCACCAGACACACAGATGTTGGATTTGTACAGAAAGGCGACATTGAAAGAGCTTTGTTTACAGCCTGCTCAGCTTTGTTTCAGTACTGAATTTCGCGGTGTGATTAATGACAATATTTTCGTTAAATTTCTACTGCGTCCATACAATTGCAACTGCTGTATGAACTGCTGTTTGAACTGTTGTATGAGCTACCAATTAACAAATCGAGACACGCCGCATCTCATTTGTTTTCGTTAAACTCTACACTTCGGTCATTTATTAAAACTATTGTATAAATGAGACCAAAGGAATTAAAATAAAAAATTTCTGAGTTCATTCCAAAAATTGGAAAAGCGTAATTTCTTGCCAGATTTCTTATCAATTTATTTGTAATAAGTTAGATTCGATATAAATGAATTTTTTATTAATTACTAGATGGGGTACCCGGTGTTGCATGATTTAAAAAATAGTGAACAGATTCAAAATATTTCAATTTATTTCAATTCATTCATTTAAAAAAGATACATTAAAATTTAATTAAAAAAAAGTACATGTAATTTATATATCACTTAGCGTATCCTATGGATGGTCACCTGGGGTTGAAACATAGCCTATGACCTGTTCCGGATCAAATGGGGGTCTATGTCTGTATTTCAGCACCCTAGGTCCAACGGTGGGGAATTCTATGGGTAACAAACTTTCATCTTTATATATTAGATAAATTCATGGCTTATTGCATTAAATCAGGAGCCCTTTACATTTTATAAATCATAAATCATCTAAAAGGGAAATTATTGCGTCCACTTCAAAATGATTTTTAATATACATTAATATATAATTTTCTGAATAATTTATAATAAAGTTGAACTGCACATTGATTCTGTACATCTCCCTCTAGGAGGCCACTTCATTGGTTAAAAACTCGTCTTCAATATTATTCGCTATTAGTTTATTATTAATATTATTTCATTATTCATATTGGAAATAAATTAAATACATTGAGCAAATTATCAATTCTTATATAACCTGTCTTTTATTTTCTTTACTGTCATCTTTGACATTCGGACAATTATTTCAAAACTTCCGTTATACAATTTTGTATACATTACAATGATAAAATTTTAAAAATGGTTTTAAAATATTTGATTTGTTGCGGTCAGATTTGAATCGGGTTAAGTTGGTGGTTGGTTTTTTATTTTTATGATAGATACTGTATCATGTGAAGTCACGCCTCTCTTGTCAGTGATGTTGTTGGAGAAAAAGAGTTCTGTCTGTAGTAAGTTTTGGAGTGGTAAAGCTGAATGAGTCAAATAGCCATCGATCACATACAAGTTTATGAATTTCACCTTAGCTTTCAGAGTCACTTTCAAATAGTAGTACTCCTGCTCTAACTGGGTAATACGTTATCGGGGAGTAGTTTTCTCTATTTTGCTTGGCCATGTATTCCGGACTTAGCCAGAACTCTTAATATTTTCTGCATTTGACTAGAAATTCATTGGTGCGATCTTTTGTCTTTTAATATTGTTGAGGATACCTAAATAACAAATTTATAAATAAATGAATAAAATTACTTGGGGGAAGATCGTCATGGTAAACAGGACGATCAATGGGAACTCAGAAAAGAAAACGAAAGCAAAAAAATTAAGAAATGAGAAGAGGAACGAAACAAAAGAAATCAAACATGAAAATTAAAAATCAAGGTCAGTACTAATTAATTAGTACAAAAAGGAAAAGAAATTTTGAAATTGGGAAAATAGAAAAACAACAATATTCTTATTTCGACAGCTTGTCAGAGATAACGCGAACAAAAAAAGGCCAGAGCCGCAGAAACGGAAAATTAGAAAATATCTTGACAGCTGTCAAAGATAACTCGGTCACAGGGAAAATTGGGAAATCATGTTGGAAAAAAACTGAAGTACCAAAAATTGACGAGATATAAAAGGAGGTAGCACAGCAAAAGCAGGCAGAACTATAGAGAGGACAACTTAGAAAATTAAGAGAACGTGGGAGAATTGTATTAGCGAATAGTTTGGAGAAACAATTGAGAGAACAATTTGGAGGAAAAATTTGAATAAAACTGAAGCAGAGAAACTAAAGAGAAAACAGAAATAAAGAGAAGTAGCAAGAGTTTATTCAGTCGATAATAGAGTAAAGTTCGGCGAGTAAATCCAAGTCAAATCAGAAAACAACCAGTTAAAATTTCCAATTATTACACTCCTTAGTTGTGAGAGATTTGTCAAATCAAGATTATACGCGTGTGCTATTCCTCACCATAGTGTTGTAATAAGCACGGTATAATCGATAGTTAGCTTTTTGAGCCAATTGTATCATTGTGAAAATATTTGTGATATTTAATAAAGTTTCCAGTGTTGTTATTGTAGGTCAGTCAAAGACACGCTTGGAGTCAGAGTAAGAATTGTAATTTTATCACCAACCCAATAACCCAACTATATCTTGGGTCAACCACAGTATCTCTTAAATTAATACACGTGCTGTTCGAGATTAACTCTGAATAATACAAAACCCAATTACGAAATGTACATAAATTCTTTAATATCAAAAGTCCGCGTTCCAACACGTTTTAACAAAAAATATTCTTTTAAAAGTTGTTTAAATATTAAAAATACTGAAAAATGGATGGAACATCGTACTGTGGGGTCGATGATTTCAGTGAAGTAAATTTAAATGCATTAACAAAATTTTATTATATTGGTTTTATACATAGCTCCGGCTTTAACCTTAAAATAAATATCGTTAATTCTAAAATGTAAATAAATTTAATGAAATTTTTTTAATTTCTTAATTAAGTAAATTTTATTTTTGTTTTACTGATTTTTAATGTCAATTTAAATTGATTTAAGTATTCAAAAGATTTGATGTTATTTTAAGTAATAGTATTAAGGAAAGTTTAAACTGAAAAGAATTACTGAGTTTTGAATTTCAAGTAAAAATAAAGTGATGTTTGGTCGTTAGGGGTGTGTTATTTTGAATGTGCTAGGGGTGCTGATGGATACTTGAGCGACTACTTCCTAAACGACCACATGATTATTGTTATACAATGGTTGAAAATACATGAGCAGGTGAGCTCTATTACTAAAACTACTCCACATGATATTTTCATTTTCGGGTTCTGGACTGCCGATAGAAGGTCTTACGTCCCTTATTATCATAACAGATCTATTATTGACTCCTAATATTACTAATGTATGTTAAGGTCTCCCATTTGTCAACTATACTCGAACTCCAATGGCATCAATTCGATATACAACAAAAAAACAGAAATTTATATTAAGTAGACAGAGTAAAGTAACAAAACATCTAGCATTATGTCACCCTTCGTGACAAATCAACAGAAAACAATCTCTACGAGTCATATCCTATCATATCAGATCAAATCGTCATATATCCATGTGTCAAGGTGTTCATTTGCGAGGTGAGGAAGTGGTCGGGGCCAACTGTGTCCAAAAATCGCTGTTTTCGGCTTCCTTGAATAACTCTTTCTATTCGAATTGAATACGATCCACCTCCATCCATGGAGTACCTGAGGCTGGAACGATGGTATAGGCAGAACTCTTAGAAGTGTACAGGGTGGACATGAGTTCAGCCACCATCTTCGCATTTGTGGAGATCAATCGGCCTCATCTTTCTTTTCTTTTTGTCGTTTCGTGCGCTCGGCTCGAGTGAGCGACTTGCGTTTTCATTTCACTATAGTTACCATGGATGTTGAGGCAGTTTTGGGGGTGCGATTTTTGCAGGAGTCAGACTTGTCCCTGTGGGGTAGAACATAAAGATGGGCTCTCATTGTGATTGGTGCAAATTATTTGTTTATTGGAGCCCGAATCCTCTGATTGGTGGTGACTGGAAAAGATGCTTGCCTTGTCTATAATGGGTAATTCCACGATACGCTTTGAAAGTTCCGAATCCGAGTATATTCTGTGTAGGACTTGCGATTATTCGCGAATGAGTACGCACTGTGCCCTGTTTTCCTCCAATAGGCTATCCCTGCAGTGTTCTAACCGAAGGATTTTCTTTGTGAATTCTTTCATCTGGACAGGGGTGAATCAAGTCCTTTCCAGGTAATCTATCCGTTTCTTGAGAAGCCTAATCTCGGCTTGGAGAGCTTTATTAGCGCCGTCCTTGTCAGCACAAGAGAAACATGGTTTCAAGATGGTATTTGGTACGGTTGTAGCAGGTAAAATTTCTAGAAAAATATATGAAGACAGTTATAGCCAATGGCCTACGAATCGTTATATGATGAATGCTCATAACGTTAGAAATACCAATAACTATGCGATACTTGGCTTGTATTATCATTATGAAGAGCCACGGGGAAACACGCCCGAGGGATGACAAACAAAAATTTGATATATTACTGTTAAGGTAATTAATTTAAAACATTTAATCCAAAATTTAATTCGAAAATTAATTTAGTAATTTAATTCAAGATTTTAATTTGGTCAATGAAAATTAAAATATAAGAAGAAAATTTCATTCCTTATCCAAAGTGTTAAATCTGTTTCTTCAGACTAATGTAACCACAGAAAATCTACTACAATACATAAAAATATTGATGACGGACCCGATCGATCAATTCAACCAAACATGTGAAGACTCACTGACGGTCATCCCATGCAAATACATGAATATCTGCATATCGTGGACGTCTACGAATCTCATTCTACGATATCAAAAGAAAAATTGGAATTTATCATTTAAATAAATTAATATGAATTACACAAAATGTTACTTATGAGGAAAAATAGACGATTCTTTGAAAATCAAATTATATAATTTTTAAATAAATGTAGTTACAATTGTCTTACACATTGTTACATAAAGCATAAATAAAAATAAAATTTACTATTGGTTTAAAAGATTCAGCTACTACAATAAATGTCAAAAATGATTCTCGATTGAATATCCTGGAACGTAATGATTTGAAGTTTTCTACTTTGATCGATTGGGTAATTTTGAAAATTGATTCGCTGATTCTAAAGGTCTATTATCAAGCAATAATATTATTGATTAACCTGACTAAAAGGGACCTATATATACGGTTTTGGTTTGTCTATTATCCAATCAGGATTGAGTATGGGTGCAAATTGGTCATTTTTAATTTTTGCTTTTAAATTTTTCTTTTAATGTTTCTGATTTGTTCTTTTAAGGATTATTTAATTATTTTATAAAATTTTATTTATTTTATCAATCCTGGTTGGATATTGTGCATGTTCTATTCTTTCATATTTCTTTTGCTGTTTTTAGGTGTAACATGTGCAACTTCTTGCGTTTCTTGGATTTTATTTATATTTGTTTTTATTTAGTTTTGTTTTGAATATATTTATTTTGTTTTATTTGGTGTTATTTTTATTTAACTAAACTTATTCCTTTTTGTTTGTTATTTAGGTATTTCAGTCGGTTTTCGAATGCTGGAAACTCTTTTTACGAAGAATTAGATTATTGGCCCCAGCTAAAAGAATAACAATTAAAAATTATAATTTAAAGATGAAAAAGGAATTTCCTTATTCTTAGCCCAACAGTGATGAAAATCAAATATTTAAGTTTGATATCATTTGACGGAAGAAGGATGTAAATGAAAAGTTTGCAAGATAATGGTACTAAAATGAACAAAATAATAAGAATAAAGAAAATAAAAACAATTAATTTATCCTTCAAAATTATTATTGCAAAACAAAAACAGAAACTGACAACGGAAATAACCGAAATGCAAAAGACTAAAAATAATTCCTTGTCAGTGGGAACAAAAAAACGCGGAGGAAGATCTAATACATTAGGAAAATTCTGAAATAACCATTGAACTGAAGCTACAAATCGATCATCCAAGAACCATAAAAGATATTCAAGTGAGGGGCAAAAGAATAAAATTTGTCACCAATATATTTAGTGAAAAAACGACAAGAAACTGTATAGAATTTAATGCTACCTATAAGCTAATAATGGTAATTCATGAACATGCATAGTAATCCAACAGAATCAGAAGTTGAAAGTGAAATAACAAATATGTCCAAGCTGTTATAACACAAGAATGGAAATAATATACATTCCGTGTGGACATTTAATAACATTAGGAACATGTAGTAAACAACAGACCGTAAGGCCTAAGAGCAGATAACGTATAGTGAAGGGAATCAATAATTATCTCAAAATTTCAATATATATAGAATTTTAAAAACGTATGCAATACGATTAAAAAGTATTTAATTTAAAAAATGAACTTCCAGCGGCATAACAAGTACACCCGATACCCCAGGACGAGAGAGTGACATTCTACGTTTGACAACTCAATCAAGTGATTAGTTTTTTACAAGATAATACTTTACAATAAGCACAAAAATCGAAAGCACATTCACAAGAAGCTAAACAAGTACTAGATAAATTGAAGGAACAATATGACCAAAGAAATAAAGTTTAACAATAGAAAGAGAAAAAATGAAATTGAAAGGCCGATATGAGGGACAACAGCTTGAATTAATGTATTTTACAAACAAGAATTTGATAGCGAGAAAAGCAGAGTAAAAGCTATATTAGAGAAATTGCGAAAGTGCAAAGAAAAGTTAAGCTTAATTAAAGTACTTAATCGGGAGCAAGCTCTAGAAATTTCATTCTTAGGGGTGAGGCACCATGTATAAAATGAACTACGTAAAGAAAATTTTGACTGTATTGAAATTACGAAGTCAATGATTTGAGAAGCAGACTATCAATTAAGATAATTCCAGCATATTAAATTCTTATAATACAGGGGCCACAGAATACTTTGGTTATTAGATTCATCTAAATTGATGAAACCCAGTTATTAAGAAAAGTGTAAATAGAAGCTGTGTAAATAATTAGAAATCCCAATAAAATAAAGACAAGTGAAATTCAAAAATAATGTGCAGTATTGTAGAGCAACACAGCAGTAACAAGATGCAGCAATAGGACCTGTTTTGACTGAGGGGTAAACAAGAAAATAAATTACGACCTAATCCTAAATGGAATTAAATGAATATATAGATCGTAAAATAAATCGAAACTGACAAAGATCCATACGCTACCTGTTCATACTTTTAACAAATGAGATATTTATTTTTCAAATTGCTAATTAATTTTTACATTTCAATTTATTTTTCGTATTTTAAATAAATTTTGAATTGCTTTGCACACGAATTTTCATACATCTAAATTTTATTTATACTTATTTAATTTACTCCTACAGTTAGAGTTGCCAGATTTTTACCAACGCTGAACGGGGACATAAATAAACAACTACAAATCTTTTAATAAAGTAGAACAAACATATTATTTAAAAGATTGACCATTCTTTGAGGTTATAATGTCAACAATTCATTAATACATCATCTCGGTTAAATTGCATTTAATCATTGATATGATGATATAAAAATAATTAGACATGATGGTGATTGTTATTTATATCACATCATATATCCACTCTGATGTCTGACAATAAAAGGCCAACTACATTACTAGTTGTGATCAATTTTGCAAGATCGAATTTGATCAAAAAAAACTTACAAGCATTCCAAATTTTAATAAACACGACTTAACATTATTTATTATTTACAGATCATTTGTAAGCTTATGTCCTACAGGCAAAACACGCGATTTAAAACTATCATAAAACCCAGCAAAAAATGTCCCTGTAAAACCATCGATCAAAAAAGTAAAATTGTAAAAGAAAAGCTCAAAAAACGAAAGGCTTACTACACATGGACCTAACGTTTTCGAATTTCGTCATTTTTGCCAAAAACGAATGAGCGTCCCGAAAACCTCTTTCGGGATATGGAGACAATGACTTGAAAACCGGGATGCCTGGCAACATTACGTAAAGCACTAGTCGAGAGTACTCTATACCAAATTTGTGAATAAAATAATCTTGCTATTAAAATTGTTTATGATATTAATGACAATTTCATTTTTAATTTTAGGGCAAAAACTAAAATAATCTTTTCTATGCTCACAAATGAAATTAAAAAAATATTTATTAATTTTAAAATTACAAAAAGTCAAACATTGATAGTTTTATTTCAAATTATTTGAAAAATTAAGTTGTTTTTATTTACTATTTTAAATCATTACTACTCAAATATATTTTAATTTGATATTTATTTATTTGTCTCTCAATTTTTTGAAAGGTAATAAATTCTTAAAATTATAAATAACATGAAAATATAATATCTTTTTCAAGAAAACTTAAAAAAAGCGATGAAATTTGAATTCAGAAATAATATTTGTTATTTAAATTTGTAATTATAGTACGGAATAAACGACATCAATAGATTTATGTTGGCTTAAAATAATTTAAAAATATAAATAAATATTGCATTAGTAACAAATAATATGATATGTAAATTTTATGATGTTAGCGATGGTTTAATGCACTTATAAATGTAAATTACTCTAAATATTAACATAATTTTAAAAATCTTAATAGTATCTTTATTAAAACTTAAAGTTGAAATTTTAAAATTCAGCAAGGGGGTTGTCAATTGCCAATGAATTAATTAAACAATGCAATCATTATTCCTGAAGGTCTGAATATTGGCTGTCCAGAATTCTAGAGTGAAACGAAGGAAAATATATTCATTTAGCTTAATTGTTAATAAATGTTTTGTTTGAATTTTTTTCCAGTTATAAATGAAACAAAATTAAATAGCAAATAAACAAAATATAAATTCACTTTTGTAGTAAATAAAAGTCCATTTTATTTGTAATTTCTTCTCCAAAGTCGTTTTAATTAAATAGGGTAATAAAAATTAAAATGAATTTAAACGAGATTAATAATAAATTTAGTTAAGTAAAATTTAAAATCGACAGACAAAAAAACTTTATCAAAATAATATATTTTTTTAAACTTTATTTTTCTCGAAATTTTAACAATTTTGCTACCGCCGGTCACTGGTACAATATACTTATACACAATACGTATCTTTTCTCCAAATTTTATACTAAAACCACATGAAGTGCCATTTGCTTAAATAATATTTACTATTCTTTTTCTAAATGGCAATAGATTAAGCATATCCTTCGTTAAAAAAGACAAAGAAATCAAATATAAAATAGCTAATAAATACTCTCACTAGACAAGGAAGTAAACATTCAATTTTGAACCCCAATTCATTGACATTTTACCATCCATAAGAAATTATTTTTGCGAGGACAAGGATGAATGGGTACAGTGATGTAATAAATAAAAAATATTTTTGAATGAACTTCTGAAAAACAATATATTATAGCAATCCTTATTTTCTTGATTCGTCAAAATTATTTTTTTAAAAAGCATTTAGCTGGGCAAACAGTGTATTATATAGTTGCCAAACGAGAATTCATTACAATGGAATTGTTATGAGTACAGTAGAATAAATGGCCAAAAATGTGCATGGCACATTCTACGACCGTTATAACAAGATTCTTTCTTTGGGCTGCATGACGAATTTGTAATATGACAAAAGCATTCAATTTTTTTCTCCATGGACTTCATTATAATTTTAGTTTTGTTCATGCCCATGAAACACACAGGGGCGGATAAGGCTTGCACGGGGCCCTTGACTGCAATTCAAACTGGGGCCCGGTCAAATCCAGCGTCCATATAAAATGATTGATAGCAGCTAATGTAAGACTGTAACTTGTAAGGCAGAGTTAAAAAATAAAAAATTAAATAGAAGTAAATTTAATTTATATAGAGTTAAATGAATTCACACTTTATTAAAATATTTATTATTAGACTATATATTTCAACCTAGAACCTACGCTTGCGAACTTTTCTCATGGCGAAGTTATCAATTATGTCAGTAAAGCTAAGTGAGCTTACAATTTCTTTTTCGATGCTCATTAGAGAGAGCAGACTCAGCCTTTGTTGTCCCATGCTACTTCTAACTTCATTTTTTATTCTTTTCAACTTTGAAAATGATCTTTCTCCGGTGTAGTTTGATGTCATCATTGAGAGATAGATGCGAAGTGCGATGTGAACATTTGGGAAGGACTGTGTAAAATTTAGTTCATTCAAAAACAGCAACATTTTTAGCTCTGTGCATGTGCTTTGAGGTTTGCATTGTGCTTCTTCCTGTCCTTGACCCTGGCCCCGGGGCTGGACAATAACTGTCTTGAAGAGCTCGGAAAATGAACTAACTCTGAAGGAAAGCAGTCTTCGAAATCGCTTGAATATTCTTCCATTCGGGAGTATTTCTTAACTCTTTAAATACTGTAGGGACATATTGCTGTCTGCTTTTTTTCTTTTCTATAAAATTTTATTAGTCTAGATGTTGCAAACAAACAGTAGACACGTGTGCTATAAACATTACATGAATTATTAAAATAAAAAAATCGTATTAAAACGGTTAATTCGCTGATACACAGGCTATTGTTTCTGGTTCGTATTTTTAACCTAAATCTACTTTTATATTTCATTAATTTTTATTTTTCTATTTTTTATGTATTATTTTCAGACTATTCATGATTTAAAATCGAATAAAGGAAAAGAGAAAGTGATTTTTGAAGGTTATGTGTATGTGAAATAGAAAAATTTAGCAAATAGTGTTGTGTCATTTGAGTGTGATAAAAGCGTAACAAGTTGGGATGTAAGGCTCAAATTAAACATCACGGAGAAGAGCTGGTGGAACGGTTAAACTATCATTCTCATGGTCCAGATCCTGCAAGAAGAGAAGTTCTCAAAACAGTTCATAAATAAATATATTTGTAGAAGAAAGTGAAGAAGCTCCACAACAAATCATTACTCGATCTCTTTTATCGATATGTGAGAATGCAAAGGCCAAATTGCCAACAGTTCATCATTAACGGCGCAATGTCAGACGTCACCGTCAAGTTATTAATAGTCCATCAACCGTTCCGTTGAATATATATCGATATTCCAGATAAATACAATTTCCTTCTGAATGATTCCGGCCGAGAGAATAACAATCGAATATTAATCTTTGGAACACGTGACAATATCAGACTCTTAGAAACAACATCGCATTGGTTTTTGGATGGGACTTTCAAAACTGCTCCTGCGTTATTTTTTCAATTAAATACAATTCATGCAATTTTTCATGGACGAGTCATTCCGTGTGTTTATGTTTCACTGCAACATAAAAAACAGGCTACATACATTAAACGGTTTGAGAAATTAATTATGTTAAATGCCAATTTGATTCAAACTAGCGTCATGGTCGACTTTGAATTGGCAGTTATATACAGTTAAGAAAGTGGTTTCTCAGACTGCGAAATTAAAGGATGTTTTTTTTATCTAAGTCTAAACATCTACAGGAAAATTCAAGATAATAGGATGCAACAAAATTACCAAGAAGATTACGACTTTGCACTGAAACAACGAATGATACGGGGTCTTGCATTTGTTCTCTTCAGATGAAGTTGTTGGTGCCTTTGAAGTATTATAAGATTTTCTACCTCGAGGACGCTTGCCAGTCGCAGATTATTTCCAAGATTATTATATTGGAAGACCACAATGTCAAAGACGAGGGCATCTAACCTATGTCATCAATATGTGGAATATGTACCAACGATGCGAAGATGAAATACCAAGAACAAATAACAAAGGCACAGAAGTTTCCAATCCAATGTCGGAAGTTACCAGCCAATAATTTGGAAATTATCTTCAAAGAGAACAAGCACTATAAGAAGTTTACTGCACTCAATTGTTAGCCGGTCAGTCACCAGAAACTCCAAGAATTTATACGCACGGATTCATGCCGTAGTTGAAAACTTTCATGTTAGTGACATTTTAGCACACAATCTTTCTTTCTAGTGTATATTACAATCTCTCTCTCTCTCTCTATATATATATATAATTAATTATTCTCTCTCTCTTTCTTTCTGAAATGTATTAGTTTTATTTTTATAATTTTTATTTTGTAAAGATTCTATATTTTGCTGAGTAAAATAAATTAGTATTGGTATTGTTCATTTGTAATAAACACTATTTTATTAAAATATTACCCTTTATTATAAATATTAACAACTTATATACAATTCATATTTTTATACGTGGCGGGGGTTAATTGTTAAGGGGTTATTTTCACGAAGGGGTCAAGACACAGGTCACCAAGAAGTTCCTGATAAACAAGTTGGTAAAACTGTTCCCTATATACGGTTCAGTACGACCATCACTTCTGGTTATTAGTTAATTTTATTTCCTTGTGAGTGCAGTTGACTGAGGGCCCGAAAAATAAGTAATAAAGCGATTGCAAACGAGCTCGCTTGTTTGAATAAGTTAAAACAACATGATAATTACGTCCAACACTGTATTTCTTATGAAACTACATAACAATGAAATAAACAAAAATTTCACTTACTCTCTAGTGTTTTGCACACAAAATTGACATAAAATCATTAAATTTGTGACCGAAATGCATCGGTCATATACCCTAATTTTAGTGTGTGAGTATGTTGCGTGAATTGATTCAGTAAAAAAAATATGAATTATTTTAATTCTATTTAATTTTGGATTTCAATTTTATCAATTTTGATGACAATTTTAAGTAAATTATTATTTATTTTATTTTCTAATTTCATATTTTATTTGTCTTTAATTAATTTCGCCGCCATGATGGATATGGGCGTTTTCTAGAAAATTCAATGTTGTTTTAGGGATTTTTATATATCATACTCATTTCTTTTAATTCTTATGTTATTTCTTTTTGCTTTTTATAATTTAATTATTAACTGTTTTATTAACTTTCCTAAATTACTTGGCGGTCATGAAGGATTTCGCCATTTCTAAGGAATATTCTAATTTTTCTATTTATTCCTATTGTAATTTTTATCTCTAATTCATTTTTGATGTTATTTTGTGGAAATCTACTTATTGCCATTAATTAAAATTTACTTACTTCTGTTATGTATTTATGTTGTGTTTGAGTTTGTTTCGGGTATTACTTCTTGCTTTTGTTTGATTTTTCTTTAAACTCGGGTTTATTGCTTTGGTGTTATGTGGATTCTATTAGTTATGCTTATTTGGTGTTTTAACGTGTTTCTAATTTAACTCGACTTACTGCTATGTTTGCGTGTTATGTTCCGACGCATTTTGTCAAGTTACTTATACATGGGTTTAAAGTCATTTTTTGCACAATGTGGGAGTGTATTGGTCAAGTTAGGAAAAATATTTCATCTACTTTTTAACCTGTGTTTAAATCACACAATACATCAAAACCATTTCCAGTGTAATTTACAAGAAAACAAGTTCTAGAATACGAAATCGTAATAAAGATGATGGCGACCATGAAAGTGAAGATTACATTTGTTAAATATTTTTAAAAATAATATTTGAAAAGAAAAAATTAATAAAAAATATTCAAGGAAATGAACGGCAATTAGTGTTGGACGTAATAATTCGATGAAACCTTTTACTGGATAAGATTGAGAGATTTATAAAATTTTTTGATATCATCCAAAGAAGTTATTAAAGATATTGGGAATTTATAATTAATTGAAAACATTAAATTATTAAAGAAATGAGAAAATGCATTCAATCCTACTAAATTAACAATTGAAGTTTCTAGCAAGGGCAATGCAAACCCTTGAATAAAAATTTGTTAATAACAATGGAAACACGAATAAATGGTAACAAAAATATAGAATCAGTAGACCTATTAAACTGCCTCGTAAATGGTATTAAATCTTCAAAGAAAGTACTTATGTTTGCAAAAGATTTAATAAAAAGTTATTTGATGAAGAAAATGATAAAACTAATACGACTTTAGGACAACATCCATTTTCAAATAATTTAGATGAGATAGCAAATGATACTCAGACAGAACAGTTCTTGATAATGGAAGAAAAACTCAATCAAATATAAAAAAACAAAGAATTTTATTCTGACTCCAGAAGATTAGTTTGCATACTTTAAAAAGGAATTTGCTTTATTTTCAGGTAGGAAAAAGAGAACAAAATGTTTGGAAAAATTATACTTAACCTTAACCCGTTAACTGCCGAATTCTTCTTTCAGAAATATGATGATGATGTTGATAATGATAATGACGAGCACCCACAATTTAATTCAACAATATATAAAACGTGGTTTTCAATAAATAAAACAAAGAACGTGTTCCTTCAGCGATCTCATTTTTATGTAATCATTACGGGAGGTGGGAAATTTTTATCTAAATCTGTAGAGTAACTAGTGCTCTATTATTTACAAAAAACCGGATTAAAAAATTCTTACCCGTTCTTGAGTTAATCGAGTTCGTTCATATATGGAGCACCGGTAGATAAAGGGTTAATGACAATCAAACCAACTTCAACCAATGCAGAAAAAAACCTTCCTGTCGAAAATAACTTTTGTATTAAAATCAGTTCGAGATTATAAGACACTTCATTGAATTCAAAAGTCTTTTTAAAATTTAAAATATTTGATTAAAGAAAATTGTTTTTCTTTTTCACAAAATGTGAATTTTTATTAATTTTTCACAAATAATTCTTGCTTCAGTTCTTTATTTGCCTAAGACGATTGATAATTAACCATAAAATTTAATTATTATTGTAAATATTTTTAAAAGTTTTCCTTTCAACCGATGCAAAAGTTCGTATTTATTTAACATTTATTTTATTTATTTAACATTAATTATTTAACATTTAATAAGATCATTTACTAATTTATTGAATCTAATTTTGTATGTTTTTTGTTATGACTTCAGTATATTACTAAGAATGTTATTAAATTTTGTACAAATATTTATAGAAATAAATAATTTACTGATAACGACTTGATAAGGACCACCTATAATATAAAAAATAATAAATATTGGTGGGTTACTAGTAATCCACATTTTATCCTTTCGTGCTGTTTATAGCGTAACTCAAGATATAACTGACTTGCTCTACCATTCAACACCCATTGAGTGATCAAAGTTAGTAATGTGTCGCATGGGTGAATACTTGCGAAAAGTGAGTATACTCCGATATACTGTAATAGTCAATTATTTGGATGGGTTCACGAACTGCCGATAGAAACGTATGTCCGATTTCGCTAAGGTCTCCTTCTTCTACGTTTCACCAATTCTCACCCGCATATTTTTTCATATCCGCTGCACACATGAATAATTAATAAACACTACTTAGTCACATATTTTATTTCAATATACATGTAACATAGATAAATTGGTAATCGCACGATCAGAGCCATCCTCGTGAGTTAGCGTTCGATTAATGTTTTTCAGGATTCGGCAATTTCGGTGCCCACGTTCGGCTTTTCCGGGTTTATTGAGCCGCTTTGACCGATCTTTGGTTAATACTGGAGGCGCTATCGTGATGGAAAAAGATTCCAGGGTCTTTGGTCGTAATGCTGAATCGTTGAGCACCTGCTTTATCAGGTGCCAGTCGAGGAAAGTTTTGTAGTTCTATGCCTCTTGTTGTTTAAGTTGGAGCTTCATGCCTGGATCTCTATTCAGTTTTGCGTGTTATTTGTGTCTGCGTATTATTTTCAGAAACATTTCGATCAGTTTTTGCCCAACAATATATATGATACATACAAACTTATCCGTGTGCTGAAAATTCATTAGGAGTTACAGCTGCCAATTTATTACACCTAATTCCGAAATTTAATAACTTCTATAATCTAAAAAAAATCAATAAATATATATTATAGGAACACACAAACTTACCTGTGTATAGGAATTTATTACTCCGAAATTCAGTAACTTTATTATAGGTTTTGTGAAGGTGAGAAAAAAATAACTCAACACACCAACACAAAACACATAATGAAAAATGCATGCAAAATTCTTATATAGGTTTTTGTTCCGAAATAAATAACTGTTAACATATTGTTAAAATATAATTATTTTAAAATTATTAAAAAATGAAAGAAAATACTTTTAATTTAGATTCCGACAGCTCTACCTTGAGCTTTAGGGGAAAAGAAGAAAATACAATGTAAGTTTTATTCATTAAATTACAAACTATTAAAATATTTTATAGTATGTGTGAAGGCAGCATTTCAAATATTGAAGGTCCTTCGAGATCTTTTGATTTACAGAAAGAAAAAAGCCATCGAAAATGAGCTGCAGAAAGAAGATTATAAAAATTTAAAAAACTATTTCGTTCATGTACGCCGATTTTTCCCTAAATGTCTTAAAAAAATAAATGTGTTTGGTGATTAATTTTATTTATTTATAAATATAAAAATATCTAACTTACATTTTAGCGAAATAATTCCATATTAATGCATAAAATATCATAAATTTCCTAAAAAAACACCTGAAATTTAATTATTAATATATTATATTATAAATGATGACTAACAGTAATATTTAAGAACTTGAATAATGATCTCATAATTATATAAGATCAAAATTCAAGTCTTAAAATATACTTGAAATTAAAAAAATTACCTGAAAACCATTTTTGTTGCTAATAAATTATTGAATAAATGAAATTGAGTAACTTCATTTTCACGTAAATGGTGACTCACTCAACTGGTGTGCACACCAACGTGAATTATAGAGGTTACTCAATTTCGGAATTGGGTGTATACAGTAGACTTCCAGAAAGGGTAGAAAAATTAATGAAACATATAAACACGATGCAAGCAATTTCTATAATAAAACAAGCATACAAACAAGCGATAAAATCCACCATCGAAAAAAGATACACCCATTTTAATCAATTTTTTTTAAATAAATTAGAAAATATTTCCAAGGTCAGTACTCGAAATATATTTTCATTTTTAAAAAATGAAGAAAGAAATTCTTGAGTTTTAATTGTTTATTATTAATAATTATTGTTAAAAAATTATTTACATAATATTACTAAATTTTTGATAATATTTATTTAATTAATTTAAAAATAACTTACATTTTTTTGAAATAATTTAAAATGTGAAATTTCCATAATTTGTAATAAAATCAATAATTTGTATGGAGTAATTACATTTTATAATTACATAATGTAGTCACTTTTCTTTGTATGTACAATCCTGTCAACACAATCCATAATGTTTTTATTATTAAATTATTTAATTAATTAAATGTTTCATTACTATAAAAATTATCAAAATAATATAATTAAACCATTAAATTAAATTGAGAATATATTTTCCAATATTTATTATGTATAATTATTATTTTGTTGAGTTTTATTTTCCATAGAAAATAATTTAGCTTTATTAAAAATTGCAGTCGGTTATTTTTTCAGTAATAAATAATTAATGTTTATTTGAAGTAAAAATCAAAAGAAAATTTGAATCTCAAATAACTATTAATTTAATTGATAATGAAACCTATTATAATAAATATTTTCAATACTTACATCGAAATATTAAATAAATATTATTGGGAGATTTTTCTGAATTTCTTCGAATTTTATTGGCTCTTTTAAAATCAATAATTTATTTGAAATTATTTGATGATTATTTCCAATAGAAAAATAATGAAATCGAATTTATCTGACATTGAATATCTCTATCAAAAAATGGGACCTCCCAGGGATAATTTATTTCTTTTAATTCCGTTGAATATAATTTATAGTATAATATTTGTGCTTGGAATCCTTGGGAATACGGCGACATGCTTGGTGATTTCAAGAGTCAAATTTATGCAGTCACCAACCAATTTCTATTTATTAAATCTCAGTGTCACAGATTTATTAATTCTAATAATAATTTTACCTCAAGATCTTTATCAATTTTGGGTCCATTACCCTTATCCATTTGGACATACTCTATGTTTTCTTAAAAGTTATATTGGAGAAATATGCGTTTGCACATCAGTTTTAACTGTTATTGCCTTTACGGTGGAAAGGTATTGTGCCATTTGTCAACCCCATCGATGCTCTCAAGCTGTGTCAGGCTCTCCGAATGACGTTCAAGGAATTAAGAGAACTTTTAAAATTATAATTTTACTGTGGCTTATATCTTTCATTGTTACTTTACCATTGAGCTTACAAATTGATATTGACATCTTGACTAGAAACGACTCAACGACAAATTACAAAACTACAATTCTTCCAACAAGTGCTCAATGCACTTTTTACGTACGTATCAATTTTTTAATAATAATGAAAATAATAAAATATTAAATTTAAAATTTTTTTAAAAATTAAAATATTGTTGAGTTACTTTTATATGATTTTTTATATGGAAATCTTAAATCTACGTGCTCTTGATCAAATAAATGACTGAACGCAGGTAAATATTATTGATATTAGACTTTTCCATCTCTGAAATTTTGTCAATACAGTTTTAAACTATTTACTTGATCTATGGACAGGTGACCTTATGACAGACCGCCTCAAGTAAATTGACTAAATAAATGTGATATTACTAAAAAATATTTTCTTTACTTTTTTTTCGCTTTGATTTCAATTTCTTCTTCTTTTACTTCTTTCACTTTATTTATTTTTTTGTCTTCGACCCGAATGACAATATGCCTGAGTCGAGAGTTTCTTTTATAGAAAACTCTCGCCGCATCAAAATTTCCATTAAATTTTCTACTTGCAAAGAGCTAGGACCAATTTTGTTTTTAATTAATTTTGCTTGACAGGTAGACAGGTTTAATTAAATTTATTTATTTTTTTACATTTAATTAATTAATTAATTAGCATTTCTTTAATAACTTTGTCTGGAGACCCTTAATCAATTTTATATTATTATATTCGTGTTTGTCTCATTATTTACCATCCGCTCATATCCATTTCCCCCGAAAAATATTATTTTTTAATTTTTAAAAATTTTAATTAATTTTTTGCATTTTTAATTATTTTTCGAATTTAATTTCCACTTTGTGCTAATTCTTAATTATTTTATATAACCCCAACAATAATATGTATTTGCTTTTTATTAATAATTCTTTTCAAACTTTACTTAAATATTTTTTAATAAATTGCTCTCTAGTTAACTTGATTACTTTTCATTTTTATTATTATTTTTTTATTTTTATATATCTATAATCTTCTATACCGTAATCTTTAAACATTTTTGAATGCTCATTTCCGAAGCTGCAAAAAATATTTGGACTTCCTCCCATTTAAAAACTTTAACATTAATAATTTTTTTATAATAAATTCACCTTTCTGATGTATGGTTAAAAAATAACCATTGCCACTGAGCTCCGAAAAACATTACCAATTTAAAACAATAAATAGACATAATTACTTCGCATTCATTCTTTTGTGCCACCCTTCAGAGGTCACTGGAATAAATGATGTATTTTTTAGATAGAACATTCTAAGTATTTTTACTAACTCATTAATGATATTTAAATATTTTTAATCATCATAAAATTAATATTTTTAACATTTTACAAAATATAAAATTTTTCCATGTATACTAAAGATTGCCAATGACTATCCAAAGTTGTTAATCATTGTCCACATTAAAAAGTATTTATGTATTTTTTAACATTATACATTTATTAATTAACTATTAGTGAATGATACTAGAGAATGTAAATGTATCAAATAAATTGCCATTGATAATAAGCTGAAATTTTTACTAAAAAATTTGACCACATTTAATTGTTTTTTTGCTTAGAAAAATGCACGTTTTCCACAGAGTCAAAATCTTAGTTTGCAAAGCTTATCATAACTTGATAAGTTACAGTTGCATTTATTTATATTGCCATTTATCGGTAAATAGAAAAAAATTAACTATTCGATATTCTATTTTATTTAAATATTATTATTATAGTAGATGGATGGGTCACCGCCAGACCACATATACCCCCTCCCCCCCCCCCCCCCCGGCCGGGAAATTTTTTATTTCTAATATATGAGTTACTAACGAATTAAAATATTTTAATAATGTGATAAACATTTATTTTGAGAGAGTATTTAATTCACAAATGAAAACATACATAACAAATGGTATTTGACTGAGCAATTATGATAAATTCATATTTTAAATTTTGATTAACTCCTTTAATATTGAATTAATAATTATTATATTTACTATTTTACATTAAATATTTCTAAAACAAATATTCTAAAAGATAATTTAAGATATATTAGTCTTTTCAATCAAAAAGATCTCTCAAAGTTAAGAACGAAACAAAGTGTGCCATTAACTTTACTTAAATATATGAAAACCCCAAGTAAACAATGATAATAAAGGGATAACAGACTCAAAAATAAAATATTCTTACCACCTGAGAATAATATTGTTAATTTTATCTCTGTGTTATTAAAATTATCTTTCGATTTTACGCTGCTTACCATTTTAGAATAAGATTTTTTATCAAAATTTGTGATAATTTACTGATTCAATTTGATGGAGTTATTGTTAATTCGTTTTATTATATATACTCTGAGTTTATCCGACAAGATATTTTGACCCCCCCCCCCCCCCATGGGTATTGGTCGTAAGGGTACTGGTCGTAAGGTACTGGTCGTAAGGGTACTGGTATGTTTTAATGATTTTATTTAGGCAAATCTTTGGTTATTATTTGGCACTAAATTCATTGGTAATTTTTTAGAGTTGATGTTAGTGGGATTTAGTGAATATTCAAGTGAATTACTATAATTTTTGTGAATTTCATGTTAATTGAAAGAATATTTAAGAATTTAAGGTTTTATTGTTAATTCTAAGACAAATTTAATTAATTTCTTGATAATTTGCTATATTTTATTGACTTGTTTTTAAATAAAAATTATTTTTTATGACAGTTAGGTTAATAATTAGAGTTTTTACAATAATCAAGTGATAGGATAAATTTGATGATGACTTTGTAATGATAATTTGATTAAATAATTTTTTCATATATTTTCTAAGAATATTTCCATTTACGCATTGATGAACTTTTAAATATTGAAAATCTAAGTTGAAACCAGCTAATTTTATCATGAATTTTATTTGAAATCTACTTGAAAATTATTGTAAAATATACTGAAATTTGTGATTTAGTTGGAAGATGTATCATGTTATAATTGCTATAATTGGCTGAATCGATGAAGAATTATGATCAATCAATGAGAAATTATCACCCCTAGTTAGATATTTGATGGTAAATGTGGTGAAATATTTGTAGAAAATATTGATTTTAGTGAATTTTGATCTTTTAGTGGGCTCTTACTACATGAATTTAGCTACTAAATTATTTTAATGGAAAAATGTTTGGTATCTGTAACAATTAAATAAAATTCATATTTTGAAGAATTTTCTATGGATTTTAAAAGAATTGATATATTAAAGGGCTCAAGTGGGTGAACTTAATGGATATAGTCGGTTGGATTTAGTGAGGGTTTGGTTAAGATGGGAATATATGATTTTTAAGGAATATATTCGGTTGGATGTTTAAAGGGGTAGAAATATTTGGCGAGGGATCGGTTAAGGTGGAAATGATTTGAATATCTCTATTTAATTCGATAATTTTCTTAGTGGTAAAATATCAATGTTTCAAGGGAAATATTCAGTATTTAGCTATGAGTCAATAATAGTTCCTGTGAAGTTATATCGTTTTAGGTTTATTAGGTTGTAATGAATGTAATTGCACAGTAATTTAGATTTATGTTTTACTTTAGAACCAGTTTTTATTAATTTTCTATTAATTATACACGGTTTTATTAAGTCGTTTAGGGTTAATGATCAATTAGGTGTTTATTTACTTGGTTTTGACAATGAAATATCTGAAATCTTTAGAATTAATTGGGAATGATATCAAAGGTTATTGCTTTAAATTATTTACCTTTATTTAACATGTTATAGACGGATATTCATTGTGGGTATATCGGTGACAAAACTTGAGAAATATTGACTTAAAAGAGTTGGACATCTATAGCAACTAAAGAAAATTGAACATTATTGAAGGAAATTTATGATTTTAATTAGAAATTAAATCGGTTGAATATCAGTTAAGAGTAAAATATGGTCATTTGAAGGAATATTGTTATCGGGTGGATAAATCTTTCAATGATATTTTGCTAAATTACCTTTTGCTAAATATTATTTTAAATGACAAAGTTAACCAATAAATTAGTCGATCGAAATAAGAATTCGGTAAAAGTTACATTTAAAATATTCCAATTATTCACGAATTTCTGATAAAGATATATATGAGCATCTATTTCTCACTAAATTACCTAGGAATTTCTAACTGATATACATCTACCTTAATTTACTAATTAATATACCCCTGCGACATGTTGAGTGTGAGCAGTACCCTTGCTAGCAATACCCCTAGGGGGACAGAATATCTTGTCGGATAAACTCGGAGTATAAGAACTTGCAATATGCTACCCAAATTGTCTTTATTGATACATCAAAATACTGTTATTTAAAAAATTAACTAAAAAATACTCAAAAATACTATATTATCTAAGAATTCATTTACTGAATGATATCTTAAAATTTAAGGCTTAAATGATCTTGCTTTTAATATACCTATGAATTGATTTCTAAAATAATCATGTTTTTCTATCAAACATGCATAAATTGAATATAAATTTGCTGAATATTACTCAAATAATCATGTTTCTTGCTAAAGAATTTACTAAATAATATCTCCAAATGATATTTCGCAGAGAGGTATATAAAATCTCTATGAATTTGTTAATTGTTTTCCTCAATATAAATTGTTAATTAGTTCCTAAAATAGTCACAAAGAATTTTTCTAAGAATTTTATTCAAAACCACCCCAATTAATCATATATTAATAATTTTAAATATTATACTAAATATGTTTCTAGTTAAATGATTGAAATATTTGGTATTACTATCAACTATATGAAAATTGTTATGAATCCAAGAATATTTAATTAAATGGTACAACCAAAAACATGGATTTCTAACTAAATTGGTAAATTTATCATATCATCACCATTTGGTAGTTGCGCCCAATATATTTAATTACCAAGATTATTTCATATTATTCAATGTTTGAAAATTTTCTATATTATAGTACCGTCATTATGTATGGTAATAATTCATTTGACTTTGATATTGTATTGATTTGTATTGAGAACTTACATGTATATAGTATGATATTCATTAATCAGTGTTGAACAGGCTTGACAATTGTGAACATTCTTCTCGTGACACTTAGAACAAACAATTACGTGACCACACGGTAAATACAAAACCGAAACTTGATTTTTTTTACAAATTGAAATACCTTTTCTTAACATCGTTCAGTTTTTCCGTTAGCGTATTTTCAATCAGTGTAAAACTTTTATGAAATAATTTTCCAAGTCAAAATTAAATA